>JAECUM010019090.1:0-33068 GCA_016617855.1 Megalonaias nervosa | reverse complement strand
TATATAAGGTTATATATATATATATATATATATATATATATATATATATATATATATATATATATATATATATATATATATATGATTCAAACAAAGAATCAATGCCATTGGCTCAAAATCGGATATACTTCTCCTTGTAACAAAACTTGCGTAAACGAATTCTGCGGTTATCACATGCAGTGCGTTAGACACAGAGGTAAAGGACCAAAACCGTGTGTGCGGTGTGGTGTTGGAGTCAGAGGAAAAACTCAGCTGTGTGTGCAATGTGGTGGTAAAAAATACAGAGAGCTGAAACGATATTACAATAAAAAAAGTAACACCTTAACATCGTCAGGTGAATCCCCTATAAAAACCGCAGAAGATTATCTCGCTAGATTTTCAAAATAATGATTTAGACAAATAATATTATTATATAAATGGAGGAAAATGAGTTTGTGAAACATCCAATCATTAAAAATTATGAAGTATCTCGTGATGGTGTAATTAGGCACTGTAGATTAAAAAAACCAGTAGGCACTGTTGATAAATTTGGTTATTTTAGATTTAATACCAATGGAAATAAAACTTATTTCTCACATAGATTCATGTACGAATGTTTTCATGGGGTCATTAAAGATGGACTTGTAATCGATCACATCAATGGTAATAAACTTGATAATTCGCTTCATAACTTGCTAATTGTTACACAAAGTAAAAATTGCAAGTCCGGAAATTCTGGCGGCGCACGATAGGCAAGGGCTGTTAAATCTGTAAATACAGAGACTGGAGAAGAAATTATATTTAAATCAATTAATTCTGCTGATAAACATTTTAAAATTGTACCTCCTTCAGTAAAATACGTGGCAGATAATATCACAAAATCTGCATTTTGAAAAGAATTTGGACAAAAAATCAAATTTCAGGATATTCTTATGGCATCAGATGATTAAGCGATACAACTCCGTCAAGCATAGCTTAGTAAATCAAGCAGTTGTCGTGTCTGTTGTACTACGTTAATGTTATATGACACTAATATTTTCTTATTTTGCTTGCGAATCTTTGCCAGTAAGCATCGATATATTTTTCCTTATTGTATGTATTATTTCGTCTATTATAATTTCATAAAAATAATAAATATCTCGTTCATAAAAATGATGTGTAATTGTGTGTACACTAGTCCGCAGCAAAATCCATTTGTCCTCAAAATACATGTATGTAACACAACAATAGAGATTTATACAGTTTGAATGCCCCATAGGACACTAATGTTTCCAAGAAGCCCATTGTTCCATCATGTAATCCGATAACCTGGGTCACACATTGTCTGTGTTAGATTATCGGCTAATATAACTCAACTGTGTGAATAAATGTACATCAGGTTATTTTTAGACAAAAGTAATATATTACCATCTGGCATGTGTTCATGTAACTGATCGATGTTTTAGTATCCTTGGCAACGGTTGGCTACATGAATACAAACACTTTAACTTGGCAGAAATGCGGGTCTCATATTCTATAGATTTAACAGTGTATTTGGAAATTGAAATAAAATCACATTTTACAATAATCGTGATTTTATTAAGAAATCCACACTACAGTTTACAATAATTGTGATTTTATTTTGTATAGTTATGTAAGTGCCTGCGCTTCAGCATTAGGTAACTTCATAATAATTTTTTAGACATATATATAAGGAAATCCAGTGGTCTAGTGCTAATGCGTTGGATTCTCATACTCGAGGTCCTGAGTTCTATTCTCGTGACCGGCACATTGCCGGCGGAGGGGGGGGGGCGATATTATGCCAGAATTTCTTTATTAGTGGGGCTCCGCCAGCCCTCGAAATTCAACAAAAATTTGCACACTCTCCACCATGTCACTTGGTGTGTGTGTTTTTTACACACTCCCCAGGTTGATTATGGAGGAGAGTGTGCAAATTTCTATTGAACGTAGAGAAGGCCCCGTTGTGTGTCCGTCCTTAAGATAAGTTACTGTAAATATATGTAAATATGTAAATATATGTAAATACGTTACTGTAAATACGTTATTGTAAATATGTTACTGTAAATACGTTACTGTAAATATATGTAAATACGTTACTGTAAATATAATTACTGTAAATACGCTACTGTAAATACAATTGCTGTAAATACTTTACTGTAAATACGCTACTGTAATTAAGATTCTGTGTTTTGTGCCGTCCTTAATTAAGATTATATGTAACTGTGCCGTCTACAAAAAACCTTGTATATAATTGCTGTAAATATGCTTGCTGTAAATACGCTACCAGCGTGTAAATACGCTACTGTAATTAAGATTATGTATATAATTGCTGTAAATATGCTTGCTGTAAATACGCTACTATGTGTTGTGGCGTCTACAAAAACAGTCCTTTCTAAGGACTATTATTTTTATTTTATTAATATTATTCTGATTTTATTTTTTATTTTAAACAAACATTTATAATATAATGAATTCTGAAAATATTAATGTTATTATTTATGCGATTAAAAAATTACAGCATAACGGTATAAATATATCTGATAATCTTAATTCTGAAAAAATTCTGTGTGATATTGAATCATTAGAACAACGAAAATTAGAGAACAGGTATACACTGCCATCTGATTATAAATTCATGAAGTTTATCCAGCAGGCAATGTTACAGTCGCTGGCAACAGTTACAGATAATCAAGTGAAGCTGTTTGTACCTCTCTCACACGCTATTGACAAAATTAAGTTAGAATTATCTTATGAATACGAACAGAAAAAGATTGTGAACTTTCGTATAAGACAGTTGAGGGAGCATTGTGAAAATGATAGTGATAATGAAGGCAGACCCCTTGACAGAGTCAAGGACGGAGTCAATGTGGTAATGGCTATACAAAATCCCTGGCAAAATTGACAGAGTCGAACTATACAGTTTATTTACTTATAAAACAATAATATTAATTTTTTTTTATTCAGATTCTGATAATAATATAATAATATTTTTCTTTTTCTGTTTGGGTATGATAATTACGATTTACCCCATCAGAAGTAAAAAAAAATTATTCTGATCCGAGTTAGATTCGGACATTTTTTTTTTGTTTTGCGATGACGCATTATGAGCGTACATACAGATTTATACTTTAAACCTCATTTCGCAAATCCAGAATGTATCCAGCCTGGTCAGTAATTTTGAAATGTATCTTTGATAATAACGGATTATGTACATGCAGATAAACGGGGTTAATTGGCTCAGATACAATTAACCACCCAGGTGGAGCTTGAGGACTAAATGAATATAATATATATCCTTGCTGGGCCTGGCTAGACTTTTAAAGATTTATTTGATAGTTGCCATCAATTACATCACATACTAGATTGACTGCTATCGTTGACATTATATTAACAATATCAGGTGATATATGACGGCCTCCACCGTATGGATCGTTATTATGTTTAAGAATAACCGGTGGCGGGGCTATTTTTCTCCATGCGGCAATTATTTTTGGGAAAAATTCATCAATGATATTCCTTGGTGATTTTGGAAAATTAAACCATCGTAGTCTAAATGTTTGTAATTCTGCTTCGGTTATTTTAAAATAATTGAGAAAATCTTGCATATATGATGTTTTACGAATCTGTCCGGATTGAGTAAAATCCTCTCCCATATATGATTCACCAATTTTCCAGTTACGACCCATGACTATTGCCGTTTTTACCAAAGCGGTATTATATGAATCAGCATTAGATTTTACTCCGTTTAGATGTTGAATAGTTGCGATTATCCTCGTTTTAAGATCATCATTGGGGAATTCATTTACATATTGAGAAAATAATTCTTGTAAATTATTAATTGTATTATTATATTCACGTGATATCTCCTCGGCAAGTCCTACGTGAGAAAGTCCAACTTCTTTTAACTTATTTATTCTCTCCTCAGTTAAGATTATATCATTAAATATACAATGATTATATTTTTCACCACTAGGAGATATTGTATCAAATCCTTTATCACAAAACTTCCATATTCATATGTTTCGATATTCTGGAGTTTTAATAAATTTTTCTTCCTTGATCCTGCTAAACTCTTCAGTATCTGGCATTGGAACTCCATTATAAACAGGAGGAATATCAGGCCAGCCTAGAACAGATCTGATCGAACTTTGATAAATATCTACAACATAATCAGGGGAATTTATTTCAATCGCCGCTGATAATGTTGGTTCGTGAACAGTAATGGCAATCTTTGATTCTTTTCCTGTAATGGATTTAATCCTGCGTTTGAATTCATCATTAATCTGTTCTATTTGATAACTGCCCGTTGAAATTCCAAGAACTTGCCAATCAGGAGTTCCATCAGGTTTATTCTTATTTGCAAATACCAGTGAAGTCCACCAAACAATTTTGATCTAATATTTGGTCAGCTATGATAAACTCGTAATTGTGCTAATGCTATTTCTTTTGCTGGAATTGCAGTTGGAAAATTAATACTGAATTCAGGATTGGTCGAACTTAATGATATTATAGTAGTTTTTGACGACACTGTATTAGTGACGATCTGTTGTAATAATTCATTCGACGTTGACATTATTATTATTGTTATTATTATTTTAAATCGGGAATTCAATCTTCCACGTTTTCACCTTGGCTATTGTCAAGGAATGCTTCATCATAGGTTTTCATTATCGTTGCGAACTCCTCATCAGATATTTTACCATCGCTGAGGTACGACGAAAGATATGACGATAGTTTAGAATAAGATGTTGTTACTGTGTGTAATTTCATTATATACTCGTGTAATTTATCATTTGTACATGTAGATATCTTCTTAGCGATAATACTGAGAATGCCTGCGATAGTCGTTGAAGTTGAAACGACAATTGTTACAACTGCAGGTGCTGTCATTGTTATTGTTGATAATAATAATCCGGTTCCAGCAATAACAGCAGAAACTGAGCAAACAATTATATCAATAACAACCATACGTCTGCGATATTTTTTTACTTTTACTGTATAATCGTCAATGATATTTTTTAGTTCAATCTGACACTTACATATTTGATTGTATCTGTGACGTTGAACGTCGATTGAGGTTTGATTCATTATACTTAATGACGTTGTCATTTAATTAAGTAATTAAATGAGGGGTTTCAGCTACGAATTCCAGACACCACCAGTAACGTCTCGGGGGCATTTCCGTTGATGTAAACGTAAATGTTTCTTTGGTGTTCTTATTTAGCATCACCAGTAGAGGATTATAATGTACATTCGGTGATGATGAAGTGGCCGCAGTAATTTCCAAACCATATATGGACAGCCTGTATAACCCAGTTACTTCTGCGGTATGTTCGAGAGTGTTATCGCGCGGTGTCCATGTTGATGATCCTGATGCTACTGTGTACACGATATTCTTAATTTGTTTGTGTGGAATTTTAACAAGATTAGTTTTTTCAACGATATTAGCGATTCCACTAACAATATGGTTGATTTTTGTGTTAATGTCAGCGAGTTTAATATCTACAACCACTGGATTACCAAAAAATGCATATACAGATCTGTTTATGTTTCTACGAAAATTCAAGAATGTTTGTACGTGATTGGAAAAATCAGTTTTGAATACGGTCATTTCATCGTTGATTGTTGTTAATGATGTCACCGTCGGAATGTTGCTATTGTCAACGTATTTTTCCGTTGCAGCGTCGAAATCTGGTGTTCTGAGATTATTAATACCATCATTATTCATGTTGAGAAATGCACGCATTATACCACCGTTGACTAACACAAACCTAGATTCTTTATCATCGACGTATTTTTTTTTGCTGCGTCTGTATCTGTGGCTGGGTCTCCAAGGTATGTAATTTTATTTTGATTCATGATAATGTTACCAATGAATGAATCACCAGCTTTTTTGATGTAATCGTTAACTGACTTACCGGAATCTTGTATTTTACCTTGATCAGCAAAAGTAACGATATTATTAACAACCGCGGTGGGAATTCGTATAAGTACATCTGACAGTTGTATATTACTTGTCTTTAATCGTCCTTGTTTATCCTGAAAAACAACGACTTCGTTTTTATCCACACTTGTGATATTTAATAAATCATCGATTTCATTTCTGAGCTGATCAAGAGTTGCATATTTAGATAAGTCACCTTGCTGAGCTTTACGAGAAGATCTTCCATAAATATCTACCATTATATTTACTAATGTCTGTTTAAAACGTTGGTGAGCGGCTATGCCTGGTGGTGGTATATTCGTGTACGACTTTATGAGGTGGTTTTCCTGGCGGTGCCAGTGAAATTGCGTCAAGTACAGAGAGGGTTTCACGGCCACATACTGGTGGATCTATTAATTTTTGTGTTGGTAATGTTGAATACCATACTGGTATATCACCAGCTAAATTACTATATCGTAAAAATTCTTTTGGTGGTGGAAGTCCATATGAATCGAAATAAACAATTCCACGTGGATCAATCGCGTATGTAACCCAATGAGTACCATGTCCAGAGTTTTTATCGAGATTAATAATACTAGTTTCAATATTGTTTGGTTGTTTTGGTAATTGATCACACATAAAAACACCTCTGAAGTTTTTTATGTTCAGTTGCTTAGCAGCATTAAGTAAATCAAAATTAGACATAGGAAGAATCATCGAACTGTTCCCAGTCTTAGACCTTTTCCGTACCAGTGAGGAGTTCCTGGAAGTCTTAGACTTTTTCCCTTTTTTTTGGAGGTCTTTATTCCGTGACCTGTTGCTTTCTTTAATGCCATTCCAGCAGCAGTTCCAACAGCACCTAACGCAGCTGCTTTTGCAACAGCTGGGGCTGCAGCGGCTATTATCGCTGGTAACGCAGCAAGAAGTGGAAATATACCACCCGTTTTAGCGATGGCTTTAATGGCACTCGCAGATAGATTAAGTCGTATGCCAGTCTTTGATTGTTTGGCTTCATTGAAGTGCCTATGCTGGCGTTCTGATAATGATAGTTTATTCGGACCACCTGCGATTTGTTCTCGCTTTAGTGATATTTTTACCGCACAATTATTTTTTGATGATGATTGTAACTTTTTAATCTGACTAGGAGTCAGACTGACATTAACATGTTGATATGACACTTATAATTATCATGAGTGATCTAATTACATGTTTTCTACTGGGGCATCAACGACTCGCATTCGTCCACCAACACCTTCAAGTAGCATTGATTTATCGCTAAGTATAACAGCAATTGCTCTGTAATTAGGAATATCTACAATATTTCTATTCACACGAGCTCGAAAGTGTGTATCAACGACAGATTGTCTGAATAAATCCAAGTGTTTCAGCGAAAAGTAATAGATCGGATACAATGTTGTAAAATCTAGCTGTGATATTTGCAAACCAGAATCAACATTTTGGTTGCGACCCATAAATGACATTAAATGATGATATGCACGTGCTACATGATTTTGATCAAAATTCAACAAAATATCCTCAGATGGTTCTTGATGTCCATTTATCCTTAAAGAAACTTCAGAAACACTAAGATCATCAAATATCATATGACTACGTTCTTGTGAGTTTAATCGTGCGCTATTCTGAAAAACGATAAATATATGTCGTGGTGCGGAAACACCTTGCTGAGAAGCTATTTGCCAAGTAAATAAACCATTAACAGTGCTCTGCACAGCATCTGTGGTCATCGTCAACTATGACAGCGCTGATTTACCACCTTGATCCATAAAAGAGAGTAATCTTTGTTCTTCAGCAATAGATGGAGTTAATACTGGCATCCACAATGAAAGTTTTGTGAAGATCACTATACCAGCGTGAGCAGCAGGTCTCCAGATTACCTCATTATCTATAGCTTTTCTTACAAGTACAACTGTATGTTTAGCTCCATAAATGACCTTTCTGACATTTCTACAGAATCCAAATATATGTGACAGTGGAATTGTACATGAAAATGTTCTTCTTCCACCTTTTAACATTGATTTACGTGCTGCAAATCCTAAGTTAAAATTTACATTCATTGATGCAACTTCAGTTCCAGCGGCATTTAGTGTTACATTTATGTTTTTTGGATGATTAGTTATATCCTTCGCAAACATCATTGACGGTCCAGCCGATCTTGAATAATCGTCACTGTATCTTGCAAGGCCAAGTATTGTTGTGGCAACGTCAACGTCTTTCTGAATTGATTCAATATTTTTTCCATCCATCATGTACGTAGCGCTGTCAAACAACGCCATAACGCCATTATTAACAAAACCAACCTTAATATCAGCTCCATATGCTACTGGTGCTGCAGGAACATCGTTATCTAAAATTTCACCTTCTACTTCAATAAACGCTTCAGCGGATAAGAAATATCTGCTTGTATCCTGAACTTGCAGCTCAATTCGTCCACGCTAATTTGGTTCTCGTGCGTCATAAGAATAATACTGATAATCGCGCACAGATTCATCTTTGAGAACTGGTGCATCCATGTCAAATGCGGGATCAGATATACGTTTGAACATCTTTATTATATTTATTATCGTCTAACACGAAGACCACTTCCTGCTATCAGACTAGCGGTTATATTTTTTCTTTTTCTGACATTGGTACACCAGCTAACTCTGCTAGTTTTTGGTTAGCAGCTTGATTTATTATTTTACTGACATTTGCGGGCATCACTTCAGTGCTGGTTATTTTCACTGGTGGCTGAGGTTTTCGTCGTATTAATCGTGCTAGTCTATCCTTGATTGCTGAGAATGCTTTACTAGCAACATCACCAATACCTTTTTCACGAACAACGTCAATAGCTTTCATTCCTAGTTGCTTTGCAAGCGGTATTGCTTTTGGGGCTATCCTTCTAAATAGACCTTGAACAATATCACCTAGTCCATCTCCGTAGGTCGTTTTGTATACTGGTAATCGTGAATTTATTACTTTGACCATGGTTGGTCCACGTTGAGTATTATGTATGATCATCTTATTATAGTCATTGTATCTAATTGCATAGTCAATCACTGTGATAATCATCGGCGATTTCATTAATGAGAGATCGAGAGACATTAATATCCATGATACCACCTGTAAATAATCGTTTACAAATATCAGCTGCTTCATTAATGATTTCTGGGGAATTATTGCCAGCTCGTTTTCCTCCAATGAGAATTTCTAGTCGATCAACATCGGCAAGGACGTTATTGGGACAAGTAATAAGACCACTTCCTCGAGTAGTAAGACCACTTCTAGTGGCACCGGGGGGAGAACTTGTATCTTCCTCACTTGTTATTTTTCCTTTTTTCTCCGAAGGTATTTGTTTTTGTGGTAATGGTATTTTTGATGGAGAGCGTGGTTTGTGTTGTGAATTGTGTTGTAATTTTTGTTGTTGATATTGCTGTAGCCGTGAAAAATAATAGTCTATTCTATTACTAAATGCAATATATTTAGGAGCACTATTTCTGGCCTGATCAACTTCGTAATGTATACGAAATATCCATTTGTACCAAGTTTCACGACCTATAATATCATTAGCATAATCAGGTTTCAAATTTTTTTTTCTTTGATCAAAACTTGATGCAGCAAGCTCGGGTAACCCCGCCTCGCTAATTTTTTTGATATAATTAATATTCTCTTCGGTAAATTTGTCACTCACATCAATTCTCTCTCTTGCTTGTTTTGGTTCTTGTTCTTCTGGTTCTGGTGTACGATCCTTTATATCACCTAATTCATCACAAACTTGTTCAATACCTTCAAGTATTTTTTGCAATGGTTGAGCAGCAGCTATTTCGCCTGGAAGTTCTCGTAGAATCTTTTTTGTTTTCTTAGTTCGCTCAGCTATTTTTCCAGTTGCTTTAGCGGTTTGCACCAACGCGGGTAGAAGACCTTTAGTAGTCTCTGTAACAGGTTTAAATAATTGTTCTGCACCTTCTGCAAATTCCACCTGATACTCCTGACGCCGTTGTAGTTGTTGTTTGACAGAATCACGGACGGGTAGATATTTTTTAATTGCCTCTAGTCGCTCACGAGCTAGTTTAGATGTATGAGATTCCATTATTTTATATAACAATGATTTAATTATAGCAGCAGGGAGGGTGAACGACCAGCGTTGAGTGACCAACACATAAACGAAACACACCATAAAATAAAAACGCACGTCAGTGATGATGTAACAAAATGAGCTAACCCAATTAGAGAAATCTCATGGCATGACAGAGGTTTTGGTTTAACATTATTGACCTTGAGATTTCATTTTCGTAGGAAGGTTTATTTTTCATAAATAAGGTCTCCAACAAAAATGGTCTGTTCAGCCTCCCTGCTGCTCATCTGAAAGATGGTGATCGTGATTATCATAATGCTTCATGAGGATACCGTATTGAAAGGACAATAACCGTATAACTAGGGTATGACAAATTGCAAATGTGCGCATATGTGCGATGGCTAACATCTGTGTGTGTGTGTGTGTGTGTGTGTGTGTGTGTGTTAAAAAATTTGTTTTCTTTTGTTGGTTTGGAAAAAGATTACTATTAAACCTTGCTCTATAAGGAGGGGGAATACAATCTCAGCTCAGGCTGAATAAAAAAATTAATATGCCTTTTTCAGTGGAAAGAAACATTACCCAACACAGGTTACACAAGATGAAGCATAGAAAAAAAGTAGAAATATTTGAATATCTCTTAATACGATTTATGATTAGTTAGATTGGAGTCATACATGTGTAGACATACATACTTAGTCATGAACAGAACATCTTCGGGAGAATAGTTTAGAAACATGACACCGCTTGTACATGTTGGAGTTATATTTCCATATTATTAATTTTCTTACCATTTATTTCAAGACATTTAGACAAACGTAACCGGTTCCACACACTTCAGATGAGTTTGACTCAGTGGTGTTTTCACTTAATATATTTTTACTTATCAACATGGGTAATAGGCTTTGACCAAATCTTTAATACTATTAACAGCAATAGTGTCCGACTTGACATAAACAGCAATAGTGTCCGACTTGACATAAACAGCAATAGTGTCCGACTTGACATTATTTCGCTCCTAAACCAAACATTTGTTTTGGGTAAACCAAGCTTGATCTGTGCAAATTATTTTGTCACACTACCAAGACCGACAATAAGTACTTAATTACTTCCTTTATCATCTAAGTGTGTGTGTGTGTGTGTGTGTGTGACTGGGGCATCATGACGCAGATATGTAGAATTGTTTCACCCAGTCACATTATACTGACACCAGGCCGACCAGTCCCAACACTAACCTCCTAATGCTGAGCGCCAAGGGAGGCAGCTGCTAGTGCCATTTGTATGTCTTTAGTATGACTTGGCCGGGGTTCGAACCCGCGACCTCCGAACGCTCTAACTACTAAGGCAACCGGATCGGTTTTTCATCAAAGTGAGACATATTGAACAGGTGAGTGTTTTCAAAGCAAACATAATTGATTCAACAGTCCCTTTTTCTATTTTATGTTGACTTGAAAGTACGAGTTCGTGATATACTTGATAATCCTCCACAAAACAAGATACATGTATAATTAATTATCCTAAACCTATATTATAATACTTTTCGATATTTATCAACTTTAAAGAAAAATGCGAAATTCGAGGTATTACCAATGAAATTTTGTATACTATACTACGTTACTCGTGACCAAAATAGACACATGCCACATGCACCTAATTCCAGACACACAGTGGTTTGGTTCACCATACCAAGAATTATACATCCAAGAAACTTTAATCATAGAGATACCGATTTCAGGAATACCTATCACACGAAGAAGTATCAAGAAATATGTTTAAAATTTAAATTTTCTCAGATAATTCCTGTAAATAATTTATGTATAATTTAGGTGTATAATTTAGCTGACAACACGCCGTATTAAGGATTAGTTGAATATTACACTTTTACTTTTTATGGTTTAAAACAGGGGTCTCAAAGACGCGGCCCGCGGGCCTCATGCGGCCCGCTAAACCGTATCCTGTGGCCCGCAAATTGATTGAAGTCACAAGGTGTTAAGAGAGATAATAAAGGTGGTGCGGCCCTTCGGCCGTCGAAAATGCCCTCATGAGGCCCTCAAGGTAGTTTGAGTTTGAGATCCCTGGTTTAAAAGATAAAGCAAACATTTGCAATAGCACGTCACTGAATAATACTTTTTACTCTACACTTTTACAGTCAATGATTACCTTTTTGAGGCATGCGGGAGCCCAGCTAACAATTCCACGTTGCAGTAAGGTTGTGGCAACGTTGTCATATAACGTTGTGGCAACGCGATTTGGTGAACTTGCTGGAATGTTGCTACAACGTTGTTGTTTAACGTTATAAAATAACCTTTCTACAACATTCTCACAACATTCGAAACCTATATGGAAATCTGATGAAAGCTGCTTGTGTTTCTGAAACACACATTCCCCACTGCTGGCAAGGATGTCCAAATCGACAACACTGCAAAAATGTCAACATTACCATCCATCTAGGAGTTGCAATAGCAGGAATTTCAAGACTGCCATTGTCACCTATCAGATGTCAGTTCTGCACCAATTTTATTTTCGACAAACCAAACATCACCAGTCATTTGACAATAATAAAAACAACAATAGCGATAAGATGCCAGGGTACAATAATTGTTCCAACATTGTACAAATTTGCACTCTGCATGCAATGATGCGTGTCAGCTATCACAAATTAGTTTAAAGTAGCACATATAAAAATGCACTCTGCACAATATAGAATTTTTATTTATCTGTGCATACACTGAAAAAGAATCTTAAAATTAGTAAGGATACATATTTAATAAAAATACATATGTCCATTGTGAAGTATGCAATCAGTTCCAGTGCAAGTGTGCAGGTTTTCCAACATGGTTTATATGCAAACATTGCTTTTTGTTCATAGTATCAAATCCTCTTGCTGGGTACTTTTCCTAACAGGCTTTACAGCAGGGCCTTCCATTATATTTAAATGGGGCAGGTGAGTTGACAAAGTAGGCCGGGGTTTTGGGGGACCTACCCCAATGGGGATAATAAATTTTTATTTTAAAGAAGCAGGGTGTAAAGTAAAAGTAGACGGGTAAATCACATGACTTTTGCCTGATAAGGAATTCCCCTGAATTTACAGACTGAAGGTTCAGACATTAGTTTTTAAGAGACAAAAAGGAAAAAAGGAAACATTACAACATATATTTTAATATCACTTTTTGTTTATTTTCAAGATTTAATTAAGATTAGGAATCAGAATCAGTCTCCTCCTCCACTCTAAAGTTTATCTGTTTCTTCTTCTGCTCACGTACCTGCAAATTAAAAAATAATTTTAATGCTTAAACAAAGTCAAATATCATCTCAGCACTACTTACATATTTAAAAGTCACATTAACTAGCGTTAAGGATTATCCATAAAGGATGTCTGCACAGATGGGGGTTGGGGGTTGATCAAATGCGGGCAACTGCGGACAAGGGGGAAAGGGGTGTAAAGGACCTTGGGGACGTCCGCAAGCTAGTATTTTTTGTTATGATATTCTGTGTTGAACAGCTGCTTTAGGCCTACTGCTTGTATTCCAGTATGTCTTGTTGACGTACTTTATGGGTGATTCTTAAGTATAAATTATTTGTTAATTTCAATTTGTACGATTCGTGCCACCGCATATACATGAATGGGTTGGCATTAATACATAGGTCTGGCTCCCAGTGTCTGATATTGATTGCATGGCCCACATATCAGCCCTGCAGACGTGAGCGAGTATACAAATAGCCAATGCACCACAGCCTGTATAACACTCTCAATTCAGACAATACAGTGCCTGGCCTGTGATGAAGACCCTGGCTGACCATGCGACTGCAGAGCTAGTGCCAGCCTCCCTTGAAGCAGGCAGCTGGCTGCAGTAGCCACCACTACCAATGTTCCCTCTAATATTTTTCTTGTGTGCGCGGAATTTTGAAACTGCAGCTGCTGTGCGGCATATGTCTTTGCTACCAAAACCATCGAGCAGTATATAATGCTAGATGGGGATGTCCGCAGCCATAGGGGGTGGGGTGAGGTGTAAGCCACATGCGGACAAAAGCGGCCATGGGAAGAGGGGGCTTTAAGAAAACAGGTATTATCTGCGTATGTCCTTTATGAACAACCCTTTATGAAAATGTATGAAACTTTCTTCACTGCACTTGTGCTTCCCTTAATATTGTTAAGCCAAGTTACAAGGTAACTCTGTACCTGTCATTTCAGGCAAGTGGATGGTGAAATCTATTTACGCAAAGATGAATTTATTTTGTCCAGATATTTCATGTGAATAAAAATTCCAAGTGGAAGCACTTGCCTGATCAGACAAGATGGATGTAAAATGTAGTTAGCTGTACTCCAGATTTGACAGTCCTGGGAACTACAATAAGCTGATTTTGTTTGCAATTTAGAAATGCATCCGCCTTACAAATACCATGCTTTAAAAGACAAAACTGAATCTAATAGTGATGAAATAAGAGTCAAATGGCTAACCTTGTATTTTATCCCTCCGCGTTGGTTGGGTGCATATTTGAGGGTCTCCTATATGGCCTCTTCAATTTCATTTGCTTTTGCTTTGCCATTATTTTTCAAGCAGGCTTCTGCAAGAGTAACACAATATTTTAAAATAAGTTTCACAACAAAGGATGCATTGCTTTGTTCTAAATGCCAGCAATAATTAATGGAGTATTTATAAAACATACTTTGAAATGTGGTCTCAAGTTACTTCATATACAAGTAATTGCAGTATGTGTGTGAAGAAACCTGTTGTACTTTATCCATTCATTTACAAATCTCTGGCAAGTCACATGAAAAACAGACAACTGAAATCAAGTCATACCTACTTATCAAAACCCGGCATATCAGAAGCTCTTGAAATGGTTTTTCCCTTTATGTCCCTTTAGGCTATACATGTACTCTGACCAGAGTCTTTTTGCTCCTAGCTTTTTCATCATCCTGCAGACACTATCCCCAATATTATACCCATCAAGGGAGCTCAAGTACTATATCTGAAAATAATAATAATAATAATAATGTGACAAAATATGCTTTAATATAGTTTTTTTTTTTTTTACATGGGTTTTGCATGCAGATTTGTTTGCTCAAACCTGAAACAGTTTGGCAATACCATGTACTAAAAGCAATTATAAAACAAATTAACCACCGTGAATCATTTAACTTCATAAATGACATTCACTCTAAGATTGAATTAAAATAGCCAAAAAAATATATACTAGTGTATATGTAGTAAAACACCTGTACATGTTCATCTCTAAACATGTTTTGGCCTACATCCGTAAAACTTAATAGCAGACCACTACATGTTCTCCCCCCACCCCTTGAAAATAATTCTGCAGGTGCCCCAGCACTTGTAGGATGCATATTGAGGTTCACAACAGTAAATAAAGGTTATAGACACGATAACAGTTTTATCTGAGAAAATAAAGCCCCGAATTACCATCTTATTAGAGAGTTCTAGATTCTCCTCCATCCTCTGCCAAAGGCTCTCTAGTTCCTCCACTGAATCACATGGCGTTGCAAGAATTTCTTCTGTACATTCTGTGTCTGGGCCTTGTGTATTAACTAAAACTTTCCTTAGAAGGGCCAGCTGCTCCTGCTGATTCTCAATAATTGTGCCCAGTTTCATAAGTACACTGAGCTGGAAATCTGTAAGAGATTTATGATACTATAAGCATCTGTTTTGAAAGATCAAAATCATTGCTATTAACTCCTTGTAAAGATCTGTGCAGTGAACAGGTTTAACAATGAAAAATATTTACGAAATGAAGTACATGCTTTTTGTACAATTTATTTGAAGAAAAAAAAAATGACTGTCACTGGAATCCTGTATTTTGTTATTCCCTGGACGTGTTGTTTCACTACTGGTATCTGTAAAGTTGCATTCAATGTAGATGGTTTTGGCGTCAGACTTAGAGATGACACTGGTATACCTAAGAAAGGAAAATAAAAACTCAATGGAGTTATGAACAGAGTAGACTCATCAATGAAAAAAGAATCCATTGTAAATATTGTTTACATGCACAAGTCTTGTACAGTGTTTTATGACCTATAATTTAACTAATTACACATCTCACAATGTTCAGAAATAAGTGTCCGAGCAACAAAAACTTATGCTTTCATGTCATAATCTTCCATTTCCAAACAAATTTTGGTGTTGACTCAATGTATATGACGTTAGTATTGAACACTAACATTTATAATGTCTACAAGATGACAAGACTATTATCAACTGAAGTGACGAGTCTGATGTGCATTGAACAAATGTTTTTAAATGCTGCAAAATGCATTTTTATTTTACTGCCACAAATTACCCAAAATTTTGTAACACAAAACAGTTGTACTACCTTAGATTAGAATTAAATTCATGAATACAGTGTATAATTGACTTACCCATATTTAGAGAGTAGTAAATGAAATAAAAGATTATATTTAAGTCAAATCCCCAATCACACAACTGACCTAGACCCATCAATTTCCAATGTAAACAAGTTCTTCCATCTTATGAATTAGTAAATATACTGCATAGCTGATGACAGATGTTATTCATATGTGCTGTGTTTATTAATCGCAAAAAGCTCATGTACATAATTATCACTGAAAACATGCCACTATTAGATTATTTACAACTGTAATTCATGTCAGTAATTATCAAAATTTAATTACCTTTAATATGCATTTAATTTTTTCATATCTATGTATATCAGCATATGTATACATATGTCTTAACATAAATTCATTTAAATTTCACTTGTGATTGATTTCTATTTGTATTACTTACTATCTTTTTTTTTTTTAAAAAAAAATTGTTTTGGTCAAGAACGATAAATCTTACGCTCTTGACCTAAGCGCGCGTGATTCGAAATGTTAGCCTAACGGAAGGCATTTTACCACGATAACCTATCCTATCCTCGATATTTTTCTTTCCAAAAATGTACCAGTGTAACAGTATAATTTACTTAATACGAGTCGGATAAAAGTCACAGAAATATGCCAAACAGTTAGGTCATTTCATAAGATGAACATGTTGGCCGATAGTCCCAGTTTCTTTGGTCTCACTGGATAGTTTCGTATTTTGACACCCCCCCCCCCTAATTTTTAAGGTAGAAGGCATGAGCCTAATTATCACAATCCCAGCATTTATAAATTCACACATAAGCTAAATCTGTAATTTGATTTATATTTACTTTGAGTTAGGCTTGGAAATGGGTTGGCTTGTTGGTGACTGCCTGTCACAGTTAGACTAGCATTGGAGATCAAATGCGTAACTTGGGCTGCAAATGAGCAGCCGACTTGGCTTACGTATTTACATGTGTCTGCTACAGAGGTAAATATCTAAAAATGTACATGGTTGAGGGGTGATGAAAAGTATGCTAATTTGTTATAGTACTAGTGAACTTTAAAGATGAATAAGGTACATACTGATTCTTTTAGCCGCCTTGTCACAGGAAAATGTTCAAAATAGCTCTTTTCTGTCAAAAATGAATGTAAAAAAGAGGGGTTGGTGGTAGTATCGGTTCAGTATAAAAGCCACCAGTTGTATAAGGAATTAACCTTAATATCTCATTCAGAATCTTACAAGCATCCTTTCAACAAAAATCATTAATTAGTTTTTATTTGTATCTTTAATGTAATATTATTATCATTTTTCTGCAATAGGTCATCGTCGGATGAAAATTTGCCAAGAAAACTGTCCAGTGAGACCTTTGTTTGAAAATGCGATTGCAGCCATCGCACTGCCTCGCGCCTAGCTCGTAGCAGTTTACATGTGCATGATTGCATCAACAGACATCAATCAGTAAATAAACATTATTTTTTGCAACTAAAAATGCGAATTTACATTAACTATTTCAAGTTCATACCTTGGTAGTTCAAAATAGCTGGAAACAGGAGATACGTATCTGCCACAACTGCGATTCGGTCGGTACAGGATGAGCTAGACTTCGGTTCGAAGATACGTAGAATATTGTCAAGGCAACGACAGTACCTCATGTTTGTAATCGAAAAAAGCCGACGAGTAAAATATTTTCCTACAGAAGTTGCAACCTTCTTATAGTTATTGGTTTTGAAAATAAAAATGAATAAAATACGAAACTATGATTGTTCCCCCTGACACTGTAAAGCTGACCACAACATTGGTACAACGTTGTAAACACGTTATATATTACCTTTGTAAAAATCATATTATTTCTTGTCCATTCTATTAGGATCAATGCACATACATACCATTTGTAATTTACTATATCTTTTAGATCAGAGGACTACTTAAGATCATGTTCAAGTGTGACGTTTTATTAACGTTGCCAAAACGTTATATTCCCACGTAACCAAAATGCAACCATACAGCAACGTTGTGAAAACGTTGTGTGTTACCTGCGATGTCACATTTTATTGTAATGATTATTTTCACGGGATTCGAAATTCTTTTTCAGTAATTCTGTTTATTTAAGACGTAAAACGTGTTACATGGGCAATATTTTTAGTTCACCTTGGTCCGCGGTAGTGTAAGCGCTACGTGAAAACGATTGGCTATAGCCAAGGTCATTTCGTCTAGTCTGGATAAATATTGTTTTATTTTTAAATTTGTTTCAGAGTGCTAATATATAGGGATTCTTCCTACGTGAAAGATTGCATTTTTCTTATTGCGTTATTCAAGTGTTAGGAGACCACGTAGTCTGTCTCGGGAGAACGGGATGATGGTTTGGGTGGATATAATACCCTTTATGAGCATTCGTCAGTCAGTTGTATTCTGGGAACCTAGAAGGCGGGATAGGTATTTTATTGTTGAAACCAGATTGTTTTTGAAGTTCATTTGTTTTTGGAATTTAATAATTTATTCTCTAGAAAACCAAACAAGTGTACTGTTTTATAAATTCTGGGAGAAAGAAATTAAGTGGAAATTTATTTTGGAATTATTCGTAAACATAAACTGTGATTCAATTGAGGAATTGTTGCTATTTGTACAAGGTCCACATCTGACGTCATCGCCTTCCATATTTGAACGTCGTCGAGATTCGAACTTGGATTCTAATAGAACTATTTAGTGATAGGACTTGTGTTTTTTCATTCTTAGGATTCAATTTTGGATTACATTCACAAACCGTAAGTCCTATTTTCCAATTTTTACATTGTTTTCTAGGGAAATAAATTATTTTGTTAAAATATACAAAGCTTGTTGTCTTCACTCTTTTCTCTTGTTATTATTGTACGAGCCTACACGTAACAATATACTAAAGGAAATTTAATAGTCCTCTTATTATTTAATACCTGAATTTCTGCACATCATTGTAGAAATACGTGTAAAATATCGTCTACCTTCTTTATCCGATATTTTCATTTGGATTGTCCGTCAATTAGTTAAATTCCGTTTTCAGCCTCGTTATTTCGTGTGCCATGAAAGGACATTACTGCCTTTTCTGGAAACGTAAATAGATCATAGTAAATATGGTATGCATTTAATAAAGTATCGTAGAATATCCAAATAAAGAAAGCCAAGTCTTATTTGGAAAACTAATTACCGCGAGAATCTCGTGTTATCTGTCATGGTGGACAAAATACTGTTAGCGTAAACATACCAATATGATTCACCTGATATAGGCTTAGTAACTTTATCAGTAGCCAAATTTTCTGAAAAAAACCCCAACATAATTCTACGTAGTAGATTTTAACTATAGACATCTTGTTGTTTTTGATAATAGTTTTAGTTGCTCCATTGTATGGCATAGGATCAGATCGTAGCCTCAGCCACGTTGAGGCTACGACATGGCAGCTATAGTGCACGATGCACATCTAAAATTTGGAAAATAAAGTAAAAGGTAAACAGGATTAAAAAACTCAGTATTTTTTCCTATTTATGAAAATGAACGATGACGAGTCTGTGCTGCATCCACATTATGATATTGTTTCTACATTGTTCACTGAATAGCTTACTTCTGTGCAAAAGCGTTTACAGCCTAAAATTCAAAGTCAATGTCCCGTTTATCTTCGCTGACAATTCTATCCAAACTCATTTTAGTCCTTTATGAAATATTTCTTTTCCGATGAACTATGATCTGTACCGTTTATCGTTTATCAGAGGCGACGTCAGGGTTAGAGGCCTAAGGACAGTGTTCAATGTTCTTTAGTGGCGCCCCTACCAAAGGCGCCCGGGGGCAATATTTTTAGTGGCGACTCATCTTAGCCACAGAGAACAGTTTTATGCCAGTTGCCAACCTCCCTCTCCCCCCTACTAAATATAGGTTTTGTAAAGGATTGAAAATTTGGCAACCCCACCCCGACCCATACCTCGTGCCGCCACTGCCGTTTATTTAGAACGTCCGTATCTTTCTTTTTTTAGATTCTTTCTCTCAGACGTACAATATCAATAGCTCCCTTTATGTAAAGTTTTCATTGAAATATATTAGTTAAAATAATGTTAGACACAAGGTCAGTCATGCAAAAAAATCTATTTATTTTCATCTTTTTCTGCGTAACTTTAATTGGAATATGACGAATTAGCGGTTTTTATGAAGAACAGACGGACCCAATAATTGATTATACATTGCTTTTTCATGATTACCATGTCTTTGTGTGATATTAATACATTTATTACGGACCATTTCTCCGCTGGAGGAATCTGAGACTAAGCACGAGAAACAGACACTCCTAGTACATTTTAATGAGTGCTCAGAATCTTCGAGGGAAAAAAACAAAAAAAAAAAAATAAAAAAACAACAAAAACAACACAAAATACGAAAAAAAAAAAAAAAAAATACAAAACAAAAACCAAAAAACGACCTTGGATGTGGAACAAGCACTTGCCTCTAAATATTTACTTGCCAAGAAGAGTTTTTGTATACATGTACTGTCTTAAACATCAAGAGGCCCTTGGACTAGTAGGTCTCGGAGGAAGAAGATCCGATGCAAGAAATAAAGAGGCATTAGGCGTAATGCTTTCTTGGTTTTTGGAGTAATGAAGACTGTTTGATTCATCTCTTTGCAGAAAGGAATTTGTTTTCACAAGATATAAATATTTAACTATAGACTGTAAACTAAACTATTACCAATACTGTAAAATATTTTAGATTCTAATTAATTTGCAGACAATATACTTTTGCATTTCGTGCTAACGTTCCACCTACAATTTCAAAATATACTGCACAGAATCAAAAATTGATATAAAAAAACGATCTTGCGTCATATTGATTTAAATTTTGCTACAATATAAGCTATAATTTTGATTATGAAAAAAAGTAAACCTGGATGATTTTAAAGACACATGGCACATACTGCTGAAGACCGACCCTGGACCGGACTTTGGCCAGGCGTGACGTCCGTTGCAACGCGATGAAGTCGGCGTCCACAGGATCCAGGGCATCGTGGAGTGGTTTAACAGAACCCTGGTTGAACGGCTCTTTGGACACCAGAAGGCCCAGGAGATGTTATTTCTGAAAAAGGGGTGGCACGCTGGGTGGAATGTGCTTGGAGACTGCCGGCTGTGTTGTCTGCCCTGAAGGGAAGGCCGGCCGGGGGATCCCCTAAATGCGCTGGCGCTGGTGCGGTACTTGTACGCACCTGACGAGCTAGAGGGTGGGAACGTCCGCGCCGCTGACCCGGTATGGTCGGTGGATACCTACGTTAAACTGGACCGTTGGGAAATCCCTGCCTAGTCCGTTGTATACCAGGTGGATAAGTCCCCACGATGGTGTTGGTGATCGGCTGCCTATATATGGGTTCGTGCGAGATGAGATACAGAGAGTACCGGAAGATACCCAATTATCAAACTTCTTTGTATATAATGGATCCTCTAAAATCTTTTATCCTAACAAGCTTTTCATTTCAAGATATATAATGTCTTCCATTTCTTTGGCAAGTGATAATCTGATGTGGAGGATAGGGATATGTATCCTATGTGTAACTGGTCGTCCGGCTTCAAACAATGATAGCACCTAAGTAACCTTCCACATGTACTCGCTTAATGTCATGACGGTATCCCGTAGACCCCTCTCGTCTGTCATTGGTGTTTTGCTAACTGTCACCCACCTGATGCTAGGCTACCTTGACCGCCAGAGGCATGCCAAAATCCACCCCTCAACGACACCCAGCGTCTAACAAAAGCATTGATCTAGCAATATGTCAGATATAGTGGCCTCAAAGCCCGTACACCCACCTGATACCATGTTACCATGACCGTCCTCCGCCCAGCTCCACCCACCTCGTGAGGCTTAGGGGGTCTTGTAAAAATGTTACGGCTCCATAAAAATCAAGTATTGTGGCCTCGCTCCGGCGGCCTTAGTAGTTAGCACGTCGCTCCGGCGGCCTTAGTAGTTAGCACGTCCGCGTCGATGCTAGCCGAGCCATACCAAAGACGTATAAAATGGTACTAACAGCAGCCTCGTTTGGCGCTCAGCGCGCGCGCACTCACACTCACGCACACTGTATGGTGGTCTCAATTTTCCACTTTACTACTACCACTAGGGTTGTAGATTTTAGACTGTAACCTATTTTCGAGGTTGCCATTTTATGCTATATATAATCTACGGTGAAACAAAATACAACACGTTTTAATACACCATCGGAATTTAATCATCTGCTGTCAAGAGAAACGAAAGTAGAATGATGAAACATAATTTTTGACTATATACTCACTTCTCCCTATGTTCGCAAAGATCACCCTTTTCAAAACCGGAATGAGAAGTCATTTCGCTGCTTATCTGAGATAGCATACGCACAGAATTAGTAATTCTATATTACTTGCTACACTTTTCAATTTTCCCCAGTTTCTACAGTACAGGAAACAGATTTAAAAAAAAGTTCTGATTGGGAATGTTTTACTCTCAAATTGGGAAGAATGGATTTTTTGTCAATTCGACCCATCAAGTTTAAGATCATAGATCAACATTATCTATTTTAGTGTCAGGGCTCTGCCGCGGAAATTCTCAAATATAGTAGTAGTGCGATGAAACCTTTTACAAGCATATATTATGACCCAAGGTCATTTCACATAACGCACTATTTTAATCGAATTGCCAGGGTCAATGCCATTTTTCAAGATTGGGCTATATCTACAAAGTTATGGTTACAATCATCTCAAGCTTACTTATAATTTCGAGACTGTAGCACTAAAAGCATCAAAAGTTGACTTATCAAAAATTGTACGTTTTCCAACTTGATCTTTTTGTCTTTCATAATCCTAATCTCACGCTTACGGTCACATTCCAGTAGACTTATTCTTCTTGCCAAGTCTGGATTTAAAACCCAGTATTAAGAGAGATGAAACTAGGTATGCTCATACTGGTATGCATGATGACACGAGCGTTTCAAATACCACTTTCATGACTGTCATGAAAATCAAGATATTAAATTTGTATCCAGGCTGTTGTTCTGAAGCTGTTTAAGAATTTGCAACAATGTATCTATTCTGATATACAACGGCTAGAGAGTGAATTGTATGCCTGTTCTGTGTCATTTCTCATGGTCAAGGTCAGGGCATGAACATTTTTGGTGACACGTAACTTGAGTGTCATGCTAAATTATTACATGAAAATCTTGATTCATAGTATTGTACCCATCTTAGATGGGCATATTATATTAACACATGAATTCTGCTAATCCTTCTATTTACATTTGCTGGTCCAGCCCATAAACTTGTAACAGATGGAGAAATTTTCTTGAAACTCGGCCCATGTATCACTCGACGGTGTGTCGTGTACCATAGGCGGACTTCTTGCCACAAAGTACACAGCAAAGCAAGGTACAAAGATATCATATGATTTGTATAATATCTGGGGTGTAACTTCTGTACTACTGATATTTTCAATTCAACTTTAATCATTTATATATCAAAACTAGAAAGCGTGCCAGATTACAGCAAGGGAAATATAAAACAGTGATCGCTGTCCTTGTACAGGTATAGAATTTGAACCAATGAAGATATTCTAATGAAACTGTAGCCTGTTATATATCTGAACTTTACAGTTTCTCACATTTTCAAAGCCACGCCCTCTGGTCCCAGGCTTAAGGTCAAAACAAGGGAACTCAGTGGCCTGTTTCTTTATCTAGGCTGTCACTTTTTAGTTTCAGATAGTATGATGAAATTTTACCTAGCTCCACATCTTATCATGCAGCTGGCCTCCATGCATCATAGTAGTTAAATAAGCAACTCTATCTGGCGATTTACTATCCAGTTTTGGATATTATCCCTACGCCTATCATCTCTGAGGTCAAGTCTGTATGTTGAGAGCAACAAAGTAGTTCCAAGCATGTGGCCCATTTCTTTAATTTTCATGACTTACTCAAGTCAGCCTAATAATCTCTTCGAAGTAATTTTAAACTAGCATAATTCTCTCAAAAAGGTGTTTTAATGTGTTCTTGCAAAGCGTAAAATTGCCGGTGTTTATTGGAGCCCTGCCTTTGTGAAATCTTCATTTGTGGAGATGCGTAGTTTTGCACGTTCCAAAGCTCTTCAGTTTCGGAGGGATGTAAAGCTTGCGTGCAGTTTGCAATCCCATAATGCCTAAACAGAAGTGATCGGTTTAAAAAAAAAACAAGAACAACCCTTAACTTTTGAAATTTGGCAGCTGGCAGGTTTTTAGCTAAAAAGACCAAAGCCATGACATGGGCATATAATGCGCAGTGCGGTTATCTTGTAACTTCATGCCTCAAGGTTGTGGCACATCTGTGTTTTTGTGCCACCTTCGAGATGAAATTTGTAGTTCGTGGGAGTATTCGACAAGCTTTTACCATCAACTCCTGTTACACTGATGTGAAATGTGAGCTGCCTCGGTGATGGAATGTTCTCAACATACTGAAGTGCAAGCAGACATGCTGCTAATCTCAAGATTTCTATATTCAAATAACTTTCCATTAGGTTCAATATGACATAAACTTTGGAAGATGTATCAATTTACTCCTCACATATACATGTAACTGAATTAGGATAAAAGGTATAAAAGGTTCCAACGGCCCGGAACTTCATAAAACGTGAGGTACGACACAAACAATATCATACATTATTAATTTTTCATCTGTCCAGCATGAACTTGGGGAGTGACAAGAGCTTCGTTCCCTTAACAACCAGATCAAAAATATCAGTCATATTTGGTCACATTTTCCAGGAATATTTAAGTCAGTTTTTTTAGTTTTTTATTGCCTCCAACAGCAACCATTCAACCTCCACAGCAATCATGTAGAAATTTTTTTTTCTTCAGGTCTCAAAATCAAAGAATTGGAGGAAACAGTTAATCACGACATAATATTGAAACCAAGAACTGGATCACTGTAACCTACTATACAGAACTTATTAACATTTTCTAAAATTGTTATCCAAGCTATAATGCTAATACTTGGCCCATTGTAACCAAACTTCTCCAGAAAGGGCAACTTAGAATGGGCATATTTCGAACAAAATTGGGTCGCTATAAAATATTTGTTTGGATTTGTTCAAAATTGCTATTAAAAATGTTTCTGTTTGACCTGCATTTTTAGACCACTACACCTAAAGATATTAAACTTGTCCTATTGTGTGTATCATGGTGTGGGATGGACGTGTCGCTCATTAACACTGGGTCACTAAGAAATACTATTTATTACAAAAACGAGGTTAGAACTATTGGCTCGAATTCCAGCATTCCTTCACCTATTGCTAAATAAATACACTAAAAATGCATCTTAGAATTAAAGCAATTTAAAATCTTTTCAGGATTCTTAACACTATTTAAATAGGATATCTATGCTCAAATTATAACACATTTAGCTTGACTATTACACTAAGAATGTATCTTGGAATAAAATAATTTCACATAAAAACTGTCACCAGAACATCTTTTCCAGGATTTTGAACATTAGATAAAAATGGTGTCTGTGCTCAAATTAGAACACACTTTACCACCAAACCTGCATGTCAAGTGCATATGGGAAATCAGATAAGGTACCCATCAAAACTAGCTTGTTTAGACCTATATTCTGTGGTTAGATTGCCCTCTGATGTCACATACATGGTCTTTTTCAATCAATCAATCAATCGAGAGAGAGAGAGAGAGAGAGAGAGAGAGAGAGAGAGAGGGAGAGAAAAGGGGGAGAAGAAATGTTATATCATGACTTTCATTCTGTAGTACTTTGAGAGGACACCCACCATCATCCCATCACACAACAAATGGATTTTTAAATACTGCTCCAAAACTATATAAAAATACGGCTGCTTTACTTATAGAAGAATAAATTACAATGTATTAAAACTATTTCATTCCATCAGCGACAGCAATAGGTGGTCTTTTAACACCGAAATCAATGCAACTTTATCAATATACAACACGTCGCCTACTGCCATTAGCACCTTAGATAACCAGTCTGATTCGTCACATAACCACATCACACTTCATGTTCTTTTTTTTTTTAAATGTGGAAAACTCTACATAGATGGAAGTCTGCCTTTAAATGCAATTTTAGGAGTTTTACATTTTACAAAGCTTAATTTAAATTTTATATAATTTTGAATAAAACTGAATAAAAACCAACAAATGCATAATAAAATGTATGCTTCTTTAACTTTACATATAATAAAAACACGTCCTATACTATATCAATACTAATAAAATTTAATATAAATAAATAACCTTTATTCTTCTTTACATTGTTTTTTACTTTGTCGTTTATAGTCTATCAATTAAATCAACTGCACGAAATAAAGTGCATCTATTATATAATGCATCAAATGGGATTTGGAGGATTTTGCAGTGCAGAATTTATTTACTTATTTATATGCTATGAACTCTGAAGCAAACAGCGATTGATGTTCTACTGACTGAAAATAATTTCCAGGAATCCAAGATATGTATTGCGTTTGCCAAGTCTTCAGATATCTCTGATAGTTTTGAGCGACAAGATGCTGTGGCAACCATATTGGATGTAAGATCGGCATGATAGACATTTAAAAAAAAACAACATCTGGAGACAAAATTTTCAATATGTTCATTGTGGCAGCTGTATTTGAGGTCAGATTAGCACCACTTTGCTTCTGGAAATATTAGAATTCATGTTCAGTATTACTGTGTAAACCCCATGTTGATACGACTTTTGGTTCAGGGTAAGCGACACGATTTTAAAGACGGGTGCTGTGGTGGCCATATTGGGTGTCAGTTTGTACAACTTTTCATTAAGTATAAAGTAGACAGTGCAACTTCCACGCTGATATGACCAACCATTCAAAAGGAGTAGCAATAGCAAGATTTTCAAGATGGCCACTGTTGCAGTCACACTGGACATCTGAGCGGAACGATTTTCATTTAGGTCCAACTAGACACCGTAAGAAGTCTTCTAGTGAAAACCCCAAGTCAATACGACTTCCCGTTCAGGAGTAGTGTTAATATGCTTTTCAAGATGGCTGCAGTGGCAGCCCTATTGTATATCATATTGGCACCTTTTTCATTTAGACCCCAACTGACATACTGACAAGTCTTTTAGTGAGAATCCCAAGTTGCTATGACCATCCATTCTAAAGGAATAGCGATAACAAGATTGAAGATGGCCGCTGTGGACAACCATTTTCATCCAGAACTAGCTAGACCTCGGGCGTGTGTAAAACTGATATCAGATGAGAGATGGCGGACAAAAGATAACTGGCCATCCCGCAAGCTCTTCTGTTCTAGGACCAATACAGTTAATAAAAATAAACATGGGAAGGATAAACTAGCAGCAAAATGAAGAAAAATAACTAAAAATATATAGAAAATAACTATAAATAATAGCTGTAAAAAAAAAAAATCAAAACAAAAAACAAACAAGTGTCCCTACAAGACTGATACTCTACTGGCTGAAAATAATTGCCAGGATTTCGAGATAAGACCATTTCTTTCTTTTAAATGTGGAGTATCGAAACCATCTATGACAGTCTTCAGTGAAAAGATTTTCAAATTAGCAGCTGTGGTGGACATACTGAAGTAACTTGGCACCATTTTCATTTAGGACCAACACATCATCATAAGAAGTCTTCTAGTGTTAGTACGACTTTCCGTTTTGGAGGTGCAATGATAAAAAAGATGGATCCCATGGTGGCCATATTCGTTATCTGATAGCACCATTTCTATGTAGTACCAACTAGACATCGTAAGACATAGTTTGGTGAAAGCCACCCAGAAAAGTGGGACAAAAAAGGCTTTGTTCCGGTCACATTAAAAGTCGGATTGGCATCATTTTAATTTTTGACCAAAAAGACATCAGAAGATGTCTTTCAGTAAAAACCCCATGCTGATATTACCATTAATGCTGGAGAAAGTGATAACATTTTTTTAATCTGGCCACCGTTGTAGGCAAATTTAATGTCTGAATGGCAACATTAGAAGTGGACATCATAATATGTGTTTGGTAGTAAAACCCCCATATTTTACAACCATCAATTGATCAGCAGTAGTAGTCGCAATATTTTCAATATGGTCCCTGTTTTGGCCGTATTAGACATCAGATTGATGCCATTTTCATTGACATCAGCTATACGTCATATGAAGTCTTCTGGTGAAAACCACAAGGCAATCTTACTTTTCATTCTGAAGTAGTGGCAATAACAAGATTTTCAAAATGGCCACTGTGGCAGCCATAGCAGACATCAGATCTGCCCCATTTAAAACCAACTAGACATAATACGTCTTCTGGTGAAAACCCCATGGCAATATTAATTTTCATTCAGAACGATTAGCAAAACCAAGATTTTCAATTAGGATATTAGACTGGAACCATTTTCAATTAGGAACCAATTAGACACGAGAAAGAAGTCTTTAAGTGAAAACCCATATTAATATGAGATCATCCATTCATCAGGAGTATCAATAAGATTTTTGAAATGGTCACAGTGGCAGCCATATGGGGCATCAGAGCAGCTAGATTTTCATCGAGGACCAACAAGATGCGAGAAACATTTTAGTGGAAACCCCGTGTTGACCATCCATTCAGAAGTAATAACAAGATTTTAAAGATGGCCATAATACTTGTACAAAAAATCAGATCGTCTCCATTTCATTTAGAACTAACTTGACATAACAAGATATGTTGATATGACCATCCATTTACGAGTTATGACAAGATTTTCAGGATGACCAATATTGGATATCTGATAAGCACCATTTTCATTTAGGACCAACTAAACAATATGTGAAGTTTCATGGTCATCCAAGTAGCTTCTTCTGAGCAGCGATAACAAACTTGTGCCATCAGATAGATGCATGACGAACAACAGACTATCCCATAAGATCTTCTGGTTCATCACACGTAGAGCAAAAGATGAAAGGCAAATAATGTTTACCACAAACGATCCATTGATCCACGAAATGAAGTTTTATAGATTTTGCAAACTTCTAGTAAGACAGAATGTTTATTCCTATCTGACTGAAATCACTGTTTCTTTTTCGGTCACATCAGACAGAAATGACAGACATAAATACAGAAGTAAATACGTAAATAAAAACAAGCATAGTTACTATCTATTAATCCTGAAATTCTTAGCACAAAAACGAGATGACAAGTAAAGCAGAATTACTATGTAGGTTAAATTGAAAGTGGAATTTCAAAATTAACTAAGCTAGTAAAAGATGAAACCAGAATTTTTCTTTTTTTCCCTATCCTCTTTAGACCCATACAAGTTCCACTCAATGCCAATCAAATGGATTTTACTGCAGTCTAACCTCAGACTTTACCACCGGCTGTTGATGGATACTTCATGGATGATAGATAGGACACAATGGATGCATGCAAGTGAGCTAAAAAATACCCTGAAGTAAACAATTCTGAAATTCGAGTCGAGTGTGCATTTTATGCAAGTGGGGACAACTCATCTCATTTCCTTCACCTCAAAAAGATCTATTTGAGTCGCAATGGAAGCATAGGAGGTGGAGTGAGAATGACTTATATGCATATTCAAATAATAGTCATAGTGGCAGGGATATGCAATTGTGAAGTGGACACCTATATGTGTATATAAATTGTCATAATGATGGAATTACTGTGGAGCAGGAAGAGGGGTACCTATATTTGTATATAAAAATAACATTTATAAACAAATATAGGTGTCTCACCTCACCTCTTCGCTTCCATGGTCAATCCCTCGTTATGACCCTAAATCCCGATTCTCAAAGACTACCTCGCATCGGCTTGATTTTCTGAAGGCCACATCCTGCTTGAAATTATTCATCAGTTAAATATACTTGTCAAATTATGGCATATTTGGAACTCGTGTATTGAGACAATGTGGGTAGGGATGACTGATAAACAAACTGTTGATGTGCTTTTTGTGTGCGTGTGTATGAGAGAGAGAGAGAGAGAGAGAGAGAGAGAGAGAGAGAGAGAGAGAAGGGAGCAGTATAACCCAATATTGTTGACACTATATCATTACAAACGAAATGGATAATGGTTATGTTTCAAAATGGTCTCTCCAATATTTATTAACATTCTGTTGTGTCTACATGATTTGTTGTACAATACATATGGACATACAATCAAAATACTTGGAATAATAACTAAATGACAGACTGCTCTACTGCATTTTCTACACGATGTGAACACAATAACTTAAATTGGTGGATGACCAGTCAAGAGCATCCCTAGGATGAAAATGGAGAAGTAGAAAATGTACTGTACACCTACAATATTGCCATATCGTTTTGATTGTGTTGTCATCATACATTGTACCTGTACAATCTGTGTACCTAGTTAACACCCTCTTTATTTGTTTAAACCCTGGCCAACACTGTGCAGACTTCAGAATCATGCTTCTATATACAAACACATGATGGTATATTATGTACAATTCTATGCAATAAATATTACACTGAAAAATATGCATGAATCTTGAAGAAAATAAATACATTATTAGAGTAGTGTATGTACGTACAACTCAGATCCATAACAAGTGAATGCATTTATTAAGGAAATGAAGAGAATTTCCTAGCGACCTACGAATGAAATACACAGATATGTCATTATAAGGTTTTTCGCACAAAACAGCAACCTATTATGGGTTACTGACATTGACCTTATGACACTAGTGTCAATGTCACAAACAATGTCCTCTGCCTGTCAGTTCTATACCAAAACACCAAACAATAAATTTATAAATGAACTGAAAGTAGATTAAAATCACACTTGTCATATGGAAGAGTGCTTTGTTTATTGGAAGGAGTTCATTATACTCTGTACATTAATATCATTTTTAACAATCATTCGATTCATTACAAGAGCGAGTACATTACCCAATTTAGGCTACGAAAGATATGTGCACAATTGGTTTATATAGCTGGGTTTGTGTTTATGAATGGAAAGAAGACAGCTGCTATAGTCTGGTAAAGAACATGGTCCAGTGCCAATGCAAATTTCTCCACTACTTGGCAGGCCGAGAACCTGTACATTTTTTCCAAGAGGAAATATTCGGAAAACTATGTATCGATCATAAATTCTTCATGAACAACAAAGCACCATGTAACAGTCTTTATTTGTACATCTGAGCCATTGTACAGCTCCAAGAAAAAGCAGTCTAAGGAAAAACTTCAACACAAGCAGTGAGAAGTCTCACTATCATACTTAAGTCTACCACTTACCAACAGGGACAGCCTCAGTGCCACGTGTCAGTCTAAAAGCAGAACAATTTTACTACTTAAATACCCACAATATGCCAAGATCTTTCCTTTATTCCCCCAAGTTAAATTATAACCACTGAGAAGCAGGAGTGTGTCCAGAAAATATGGATATATGTGTGTGTCTTTATATATATATATATATATATATATATATATATATATATATAATGACCTGAAATGCATCATGACTGAATGCTCATGTAAAAAATATAAATACATGAAAATAATGTTCAATGGTTCATTAGGCATACTGGCTCGACAATCACTCAAGTCCAGTGACCTGCATTGATCAACAAATGGGTTGTTTCCAACTACTAGATTTTATGACCCCCAAAATTGTACATCCCCCAACCCCTCGTTGATTATGTAACTTTTTATGTTAGGAGTACAGCAAAAAATGCAATTAATAATGTACATGTTCCAAATAAAACAAGTGTCGATGTAACTTAAATAGGCAAGTCTGCTCAGTGTAGACCAGATTACGATCTAATCCTACAGCGTTTTCTTGCATATAAAATGCAACAAACTGCAAACTGCATGGACCCAGACCAATCATTGCAAAATGCAACAACAGATGAAGTGTATGCTGTTCACATGAAATTATGAGCAGACTGAATGGCACAGACCTAATCTGCTGGTACATGGTGTTGATGAGAAACCTGGATCGAAGCCATCTGTAATTGGTTACATATTATATACAGGTATTTATTATTCTGTTTTTTTCTGGTGAAAACTAGACAAGCAGTACAGTGAATGAGAAAGAATGATACTAGCATTTTTAACCAGAACATTGTTACCGTCACAATATTTGGCTATTTAAAATATAACATTTAAACAAGTGTGGGTTTTCTCTTTGCAACTTACAAAGCAATAATATTCACACACACAAAACCCCCTTGTAATATGATCAATGCAACTGGCACCAATGTAGTCAACAGAACGTGAGGATATACAGGTAAGAGTTTTTGCACACCTTCCTTGCTACTGCTGAAATTAGGTTTCAAGTCTAGAAAAGACAAAAAGTACATATTCTGAAGAGCCATGGTATAACTTAACAATACAAACCACTTTAAAAATAGTAAAGTCATTATGTAATAAATAGTTACTACTATATAAGTACTGTCTGATATCTCATGTATTCGAGTTATTTTCGCAAATGTCCAACAAGCTTGCACATCACCTAAGCAAAAGCCTAGTCTACCTGAAAGATCATACAGTAGTGATGCAATAACCTGTTTATTCTATAATGTTTCATTAGTATCCGTTTCCAGGTCTTTTAACATTAGTATCAATTTCCAGGTCTTTTAATATTAGTATCATGCAAACCTTCAAATAAATGTGCGCTTAATACTTTCTCCTCATGGAGGGCATCATAATGTACAATGCGGCAGACCACTTGACCATGTATATGTGGAAAATATAGCTCATTTACCTCCTGTGTTGAATCTCTGGGACAAAATTGGAGTGTATAATAAATTAGTACCATACTGAACAGTACAGGCCATGTCATCTAAACTT
>JAECUM010019089.1:6259-24635 GCA_016617855.1 Megalonaias nervosa | reverse complement strand
GTTGGGCAGTGGGGAATGAGACTTGTATTGGCGGAAGGATTTTGTAACATGTGGATTGGTGTGTACTGGATTTACCTATTTTGAATATTATTTATTTTGCTTTTCCGTGATGGAACTCTAGCTTCTGATTGGCTGAACCTTTTGATTTCCACCAGTTTGCATTATATATGTTAAAAGCACATTTTATGAGCACAATTTTCACACGAGAATTTGCGAGCACCGTGATATGTTTACATTTGGAAAATGGGTCAGTACGTGTGCTGTTGAAATAATGCGAGTTCATAAGACGTCTTTGATAGCATGTGGTTTTATGGGGCGGGTGGGGGAAGGTGTTAACACAATAAAGCTGTGGCTTATCGGATACATTGTTGAATGAATGCAGCCGCTAGTTGCTGGATGAGTCATTATACACGCGTACTTGCTGAAATAAATTTTGTTATGATTGTTTTTAAAGGTGTAACAATCTTCTGATAGCTTCCTCTCTGTTATTCTTATGTGACTAGTAAGTTTAAAGAAAGAAATTCGTTAAATTGCTGTTTAGAAATATAACCATATGTTCCATTAAAAACGACAACACCCAATGTAATTTTACGGTAGATATAACATCTATTTAAAATTAGAAGAAAACATATTGAAATTTCCAGAGTTACGTGGAGACATTGAAATTACTGGCACATCCTCAATCACTCTTTAGATGAGATAAATCGTCATTGTTTCATTTAGTATTTACACTGACAACTTGTTTTTAATTACATGCAAATTTGATTTTGCATGATTGACGTAGCGTTCGATACGGGTGTTAAGTACATAGTTTGCACTCCCCGAGTGAAAATATTTTGGTGCTTTCACTGAGGTCGGTCTGTTGATAGTATTAATTGCACCGAATGTAACTTGTATGAATTCGGATCTGCTTTGAACTTCATTGACACCGTATAAACGGATCATATTTGGAGAGAGAGAGAGAGAGAGAGAGAGAGAGAGAGAGAGAGAGAGAGAGAGAGAGAGAGAGAGAGAGAGAGAGAGAGAGAGAGAGAGAATTACATTGGTGTTTTTATTTTATGAGTCGGGCAAATAAACTTGTTTGATTGTTGGTTATGGCCTTACTGGTTTCACTACGTCATATCAAGCTTTATTCTTGCGCCGATTGGGAACAAAACACAAACGTTGATTTGTGTATTCATAGGACCTGCTGAGCAAACGTTGACATGTCGTTCGATGTAGAAATGGACTTGCTCGAAGTTTGCTCGATCTTGACAAATACCTGAAACATGCTGAGAATGCAAGCAACTGACCTATACTCAGAACGTCATTATTACTGCGCCGGAGTAGGCGGGGGCATTGTTTAAGCATTTGAACTAGAACATAAATGTAACACAAAATATAAGCAGCGAAGTGCTTCAAAGTGAACGCATTACTATTTATGAATAAAAATTAACATTGCTTATATTTGTTGATATTTTCTTATATGTTTACTACATTTAACTCTGCTGTGCGAAAAGGTGGGTTGTTACGGGTACAAGTTTCGTAAAAGCCTTTATATACACGGATGGAACAATAATTCTATACATTCAACTTTTTTAATAGTAGTTTTTCAGAGTTTTATTTGATATTATTAGGATAATTATTACAAAGTGAAGAAGCGTCAAACCTTGATAAAATTATGAAGGCATTTCTGAAGATGCAAGGTACGTTCGAGTTATACAAAGAAGTTTATTGGAATAGACGATACCTGGTCTAACCTTGAATAACTGTACATTTTATGTATGTTCACATAAACGTTATCTTATCCGAACGTTCAACAACGATACATCTTGTGAATTTTAAGCGAATAAAAGAATACAATTTTTTGGGGAGAATTCTTTGTTTCTTGGTGTTTTATTCACTCGCGGCAAAATATATAAATTTCGTATAAAAATTTGGTGTATGTTCTCCCCAATTCACTGTACGTAAAAACATTTGGTTTGTGTTTGGCATTGTACCAAAATTCATTGTACATTAAAAAAAAAACAAAAAAACATTTGCTATTTGTTTGGCATTCTATTTCATTTTAAATAAAAACAGTTGGTTTGAGTTTGGCATTTTACTTTATTCATTGCACATAAAAATGTTGGAGAGTGTTCGATATTCTACCTATTTCACTGAAGATTAATTCATTTGGTGTATGTTTATCATTCTACCTAATTCGTTGTGCATAAAAACATTTGGTGTGTGTTTGTCATTCCGTCTAATTCTGCTGAAAATGAAGATTCCCCACGAATTTAGATAGAAAAATAGCTGGCCACAGAACGTTCAAGAGCTTTCATTACCGTAGAACTGACGGACAATGACTGTTTCTTCGTTTCAACTGCATAGCGCGGCAAATTTTTCAGATGTTTCAGTTTCGATTTCAGACTCTTTACTCTGTGACACAGAGAGACGTTTATGTCTGGGTATAAATCTCATATTACAAAAACTGTAAGTGCCCTACTGCCAGCAAATGTCACGATGGAAATTTCCATGTATCAAGTTTACCTGTGCTTCTGACATCCACAGGCGTTAATGTCCCCGATCAATGACTTTGTATGCGATGTCACCCTTGTTATTTATAGGGACATGTAATAGGCGTTGCTGACATTTATATGTACCACATAGCATACTCACTGATTTTAACCGCTTGGATATTGCCACGGATTTAAAGTAATTGTTACTAAGTTTCATTTCAGATATTTACATTGTTATTGACGTCTTTGTTGTAACCAGTCATTCGATAACAGTTCTAACGGCGATATTACCCATAATGTCTAATTATGTTTCAATATACAGGGGGCGTCCATAGCAATGCTTTGAATGCCTATAGATTCTCTGGTATTTGCTGACTACTCTGAACATAGTCTCAACCGAACTTTGTCAACAATTTAAAACATAAAATTCCAAAACCCGAGTCCAAAATATGTGCTATTCTGATTGTGGCATGGACTGTTGTCCCGAATTCTTTACGTGTATTCCAACGCAGTATCAAATAAGTCTTTCACCTCACAGACTATGAAGATCGTTTCTCAGGTTTTACACAATATATCTTTGCAGTTTTATATTACAGCCGAAACTGATGCGGAATCTATATGATAACAATGCGATCCACTTTCCGATTTAAGCGAGTGTCCGGGTCGGCAATATTTGCAAAAACCTTAATCCGTGATTCATTGTGGCATCTTACTGTATAATCGGATTAAACGTGGCACTGGTTACTGTAATGAAACATAAATTAAACAATTTTTGTCAATTGGAGTTACCCGTTATACGATTAAATAAACAATTTTCGTCAACTGGTGCTGCCCATTATATGACTAAATGAGCAACTCTGGTCAACTGGCGCTGACAGTTATAAGACTAAGACGTGTCTTATAAAAAGCAGAATTTTGCAAATTTCGCGACTAGCCACAGCTCTGAACAAGTGACGAATGCATGTTCACTGGCTCATTGCGTCGTCTTGGTGTGTGTAAATCGGAGGAATCCGTTTCACGATATTTAGCTGGTTCCTAAAATGGCACCTGGCCGTTTAGCAACCGCTATCTGTTACTGAAACAACACAGTGTCATCCACGACATTACCTGGTCCTAAAATGGCCAAAGGTCGTTTCGTAACCGATCTAATTTTCCTCTCACTTGACTAGTTATGAAACGACACCGTGCCCTGCCCATCATTCTTACTTAAGCTGGCCTTGACGTTACACGCTGTTACTTTGCTCTCCTAGCACTGAAAGTAATTTTTATGTCTTGATGTCTTGTTATGTGTAAGAATAAACGGACATAGTGACATACAGTTAGACCCATATATGGATAGCTTTTAGCACATTATTGGTAAGTTATGCTGAGAATAAGAGCTAAGTGCCTTTCCTAAAGACACACTGAGGAGCCGGTCTGGAATATATAAATATAAAATAAACCGAAAATGAATCAGTAGTAAAAAATATATATAATTATAGTTTCCTATTTACTTAGCGCGTATCTCATGTAAGGTAATTTTAGGAAATAACGTACCGTGAGATTTCGAAACCTTTAGGGACCAGACAAAGTCTCAGAAAAACCTGCTTGGTTAAAAACGGCACTTTTGAGACAGACCATAGCGTGCAATCACGCTTTCAGATCTAATTAATGAAGTGTTACACCTTGACGCGGAAGCAGAAGATACTTTTGTCAATCCGAATCGATAGTAAGTTAACTATTATATTATATATTTTCCTTATTAAGAATTGCCTTCTTATCCCCGTTCAAGAGCTTGAGCAAAAACCTTATTTATTTTATTTACATTTTAAACTCCTTTCTCTCGAAGAGTAAGAGCCTAAATAGAAGTAGGGGATCGAATCTGCGGAAAGGGTCACAAAAAGAAAAAAGAGAAACAAAGATCAAAAACATTCAATAGACAGTCGTGGGACGTTTACTGCTGCATATAACTGTTATTTGAATGCTAGCATTAAAGATGAGAAAGGAGGACCTGCACTGTAAAAAAGGCGTATTTATGTTATGTAATAGAGTATAACGGCACGTCAGCAGAGTAATGGTTATATGTTGATCATTAAAAGTAAAGTTCTAAACAGTAGTAGCAACAACAGCAACAACTACGAATGTACACAAAACAGAAAATCTTGCAGAGAAAGAATGGATAGGTTTTCTGCACTTGTAACAAATACCACATTTTCGCTGACTATACATTTGCAGGTACGCACTCAGAAAGAACCTTTCATTTGTGTAAGAGGCACGCTGGTATTCCATATGGAGGTTATTTTAGTTGTTTTGTACTTAGTTTTGCGATTGTCAGGTTTTATTTAACAGGGATAAGTTTATGTTTCCGTAATGTTGTAAGGTAAGCCTAAATCCCGTGTTGGCAAAAACATTCATTTACCCATGTTTGAAAATACTGGACAATAAGATCTGTGTAAATCCTATAAAAAGAGTCAGTAGAAAACAGTAAGTAAAATGATGATGTAGTTTACAACATGAACATGTACATACATATTTCACCCAATCACAACACAACACGAACACGTAAATAAATATTTCATATAGACACAACACAGACACATACATAAATATGTAAACAGTAGGTAAAATGATGATTTAGTTTTACACCATGTACATAAATAGTTTATACAATCACAACACAACAGGAACACGTAAATAAGTATTTCATACAATCACAACACAAACAGAAACACGTAAAATTCAACAAATTATGAGAGTAATATCACCTTGAAAAGTCAACAAATAAGAGCGGTACAACCTTTAGAGGTCAACAAACGATAAGAGTGGTACCACCTTGAATGGTCAACAAATTATAAGAGTGGTACCACCTTGGAGCAACCAGTGATATAAGCATCAACATAGAAGAGGCTAAATCTGCACTATTTTCGCTTCCTTCTACTTATTTATACTTATCCAGAGTGTTTATGTTTATATTCACATTTTAGAATTGCCAAAACGTGTCCTCGCAGATGCGTGGGAGCGCAGAGGGATCAGTCTGAAAATGCGTGGTACAACAAAGGCGTCAGTATGCGAACAAAACGGAATATCTACAAAGTCATTATGCTGAAGACCCTGATGTATGCATAGGGAACCTCATCTTCGCTAGCCAAGGTTCCGATATGTTAACCCTAACTACACCTTGGTGGATCGAGCGGATCGAGCGGATCGAGCAGATATTTCTGTGCTTCGGGACTGAGAATTTTATTAGCTGCAGCGGCAAGCCACCGCATCCAATCAAAATTAAGTTGTTCAAACTTGAATAAACTCATAAATAAGCAAATACACCTGTAATGGCTTCTCTCTGGTACGTTGTCATACTTTCGATGTTAAACTTAAAAGTATCCTTTTGAAGTCAATTGCCCCCCAGTTTTCGGCCGATATACTCTCTTTTGAAATAATCCGACACGTTAGACGAGTTTAGTTCGATTTCAGAATTGTAGCACGCCTAGCGGAAAGGTCATTTGTGGCATCGAATGAGTTAGCTCTGTCAATCGCAACACGCTCGGACCTTTCCGCCATTAATAGGAAAAGCACTTCGGAAATACTACAGGACCCGCAATTACATTTTCAGCACTTCCAGCATTTCCTTATAATTTTCTGTCATGTCCAGATGTGTCACTTGATGAAGACCCAGGAATGCTGATAGTATTCAACAATTGTTATTACTTCCTCCCTCACAGACATTTGAATCATGACTGTATTTCTTGCAGTCCCCAAAATAACTGCGCAGAGTGGCATCCATTACTACTTGGAGGAGTTGACATTTGATGTTTCTAACATCATCACCAATTTTCTCCATCTTTCGTATTAAGATCAAGCCGAAGAAGGCTTTAATATATTGACTCGCAATCTTCTGTTTCAGTTTATTTCATTCTCTTGCTCCCAATCCCGGAAACATGTTTTCACTAAATATTTCTGAAATGTACCATTTGATCTGGGAACGACCTAGCTGAGTGGGGTCCGACAGTTGTTCTACTTCCCACACTGGATGTAGAATTTTGGAAGCATCCAGAAAACCAGCCACAGCCTGACCATCTCCGTCTATTGCTGCGTTACTAATGAAAATCTCCTGCAGCAGAAACATTTTACATATTTTTCTTGCCATTTCATACTCTGAATGTGGTGCGACTAGTGACAGATTCGCTGTGCAGTCAACATGGCCTCCTGGACATTGCACGTCAAAACATTTGCCTTTCAGCAATGTTTCAGTCCAAAACAAGTTGTTTTCTACTGTAGTCCCTACAAGGTATTGCTTCTCTGTAACAAGTTCACAGGCAATTCCAAGATCTTGAGATGAACATTGACCAGATTTCTTTTTAATCTCCAAAGCTAATGGCATTGTATCTTGCATCAAAAGAGACATTTACTTGCTCAGGATCCTGCACACCACGCATGACATTAACTTGTCTGACTAGTTTCAGTTTGTCAGCCATATCCATTTGACATAGCTCCACGGAATCTTTATCTAGAATGTTAGAACCCGTTTGCATAGATGTTCTGATAGAAGGTGGAAAATCAGTGGCTGCAGGTACGTATCTAGCCCTGGTGTTGCGATTGGTGTATCATATAATCCAGCTTGAACTTGAAACATCATTTGTACAACAGCAGTATTTGACCAAGGTTTATTTGTTTTATCTCCTCGTTGACTTAAAACTGCCGTTTTTACTCATCATTGTATGCTTCCAAGGACGTCCCCATTTTGTTTTTTCACTAGCAATTTGGCAACCAGATCTCTCACATATGTTGTCTCGATTGACAATGAGGTGGATGATATTGTTCCATATTTCAACTTTCTTCTTCATACAAATCATACGTGCCCCATCATGCTAATTCACTTCTGTCTCTTTCAGGGTCATTTTCGCATTGGATGATGGCCGTATAATTTCTAGCAGACACAGGTGTGCCATTATGCTCTGGTGCCACAACTGACTGGAGAACCCTATTTCTCGGGTTGGTCACTGTCATGAGAGACCCTTTCATAAATTTTAGCTGAAACAACCGCATGTTAAAATGCAAAATTTATGCTCTATCTCAGGTTTTAATCAGGAAAAGGCATGATACAATGGTATCAAAGAACTCCGACAATTCTTCAATACTATCGGAAGCCTAATATTTGAGAGTTCATTCCCTTCATAGGTGAAAATTACACTACTACCTTGGTTACTACCCCTAACTAGCGTATTCAGATGCTACCTGATTTTAGGTCTTACCTATTATTGATAGGCCCTGGTTTAATTACTTCACACCTGATAAGAAAAACCTTTGATGTTTATGACATAGGAATGGAGACATGTTGCAAAAAACAAAACATGCCAACTTCAGTTTCTAAATTTTTATTAAAATTTAATTTAAATTCAAACTTTTAAATAAAAATATGTATCATATTTTAAAATCGAATTTTCTAGGAGAGTTTAACATATAATATAGTTCCAGTATTTCCAGGCTTGTGTGGGGACTAAAAACTAATTACAGTTTATATCAAATGTTTATCTTAATTAATAAAATCACAATTAAACTTTAAATCTTGTACAGTTTTTAATGTCAGCCATTTTGAACTTTAGTGTCAGATAGAATCCTGTAACTATCATATCCATGGATCAAATTTCTTGAAACTTTTCAGGAGTATTTCAGACACAGATATATTTGATTACAGATAAAAGATTTTTCCATTCGGGTGAAATTTTTTAACCCTAATAGGACTCGGGTCGTAATTATTACTTCCGGTTCAGTACCCGCGATTGTAGTCCCAGTCTATTTTTACAGCATTGTTTCCTCTCTCATTTTGGTGGTGATACAAGAGCAGGATTTAGGCATTCTTGGTACTGGTTTAAAGATAATTGTTTATTCTTTAGTATATGAGCATTAAGGGGTGGTTGTTCTGTATGTTCATTGACGCCAGTGCACAGTGAGTAATGAGGCATTGATGCTGATCCGGAAGTGAACTCTTTGACCCACTGCACGTTGCTTTGTTTATAGTCCAACCTGCCAAGATAAATGCAGGATAACCTAAGACAAGAACTTCACCGCGAAATCATCTAGGAAGGTGTTTTGGATGAACATATGATTTATTATAATTTGGACACTGGAAAGTTCAATACTGAGAAACGAATGTAGAGACTATATAGGAAAAATAACTGTGACCTGCGTCGTATTGAGCACCGTTGTGCAGATGTACATAATCCAACGGTTCCTTAATGTTTCGACTTCGCTACTGCCAAATGAAGTGCCAAACTACACGAGCAAAAGCTAGAAGTTTGCAGCATATAGCAACAGATGCACGTTTTAATCTCTCCGCCTCTGTCTTGTCTATAATGAGTTAAACGTAATATTTATTGGTAAGACTTTCATCTTTATAATAATAATAATAATAATAATAATAATAATAATAATAATAATAATGATGATGATGATGACGATGATGATGATGATGATGATGATGATGATGATGTTTTTATTTTATAAATATAACATATTTAGCATTAAAAGCTAATCCTCGATATGGTCATTATGAAAATTAATATACATACAACATACGTAATATATCAGTTAAAATGGATGATTATACTTAGAACACTGGTTATTTAAAATGACATGTAAATTAGTATCATAAAGTCTAGTAAAATAGTATCTTAAAGTCTTGTAAAATAGTATCATATAAGTATTGTAAAATAGTATAATAATGTCTTGTAAAATAGTATCAGAAGTCTTGTAAAATAGTATCAGTCTTGTAAAACAGTGTCATATAAGTATTGTAAAATAGTATCATAATGTCTTGTAAAATACTATCATAAAATATTGTAAAATAGTATCATAAAGTCTTGTAAAATAGTATCATAGTCTTGTAAAATAGTATCATAAAGTCTTGTAAAAGAGTATCATAAGTCTTGTAAAATAGTATCATAACTCTTGTAAAATAGTATCATAAGTCTTGTAAAATAGTATCATAAAGTATTGTAAAATAGTATCATAAAGTATTGTAAAATAGTATCATAAACTATTGTAAAATAGTATCATAAGTCTTGTATAATAGTATCATAAGTCTTGTAAAATAGTATCATAAAGTATTGTAAAATAGTATCATAAAGTATTGTAAAATAGTATCATAAAGTATTGTAAAATAGTATCATAAGTCTTGTAAAATAGTATCATAAAGTATTGTATAATAGTATCATAAAGTCTTGTAAAATAGTATCATAGTCTTGTAAAATAGTATCATAAGTCTTGTAAAATAGTATCATAAAGTATTGTAAAATAGTATCATAGTCTTGTAAAATAGTATCATAAGTCTTGTAAAATAGTATCATAGTCTTGTAAAATAGTATCAGTCTTGTAAAACAGCGTCATATAAGTATTGTAAAATAGTATCATAATGTCTTGTAAAATACTATCATAAAGTATTGTAAAATAGTATCATAAAGTCTTGTAAAAGAGTATCATAACTCTTGTAAAATAGTATCATAAGTCTTGTAAAATAGCATCATACGTCTTGTAAAATAGTATCATAAAGTATTGTAAAATAGTATCATAGTCTTGTAAAATAGTATCATAAAGTATTGTAAAACAGTATCATAAAGTATTGTAAAATAGAATCATAAAGTATTGTAAAATAGTATCATAAGTCTTGTAAAATAGTATCATAAGTCTTGTAAAACAGTATCATAAAGTATTGTAAAATAGTATCATAAAGTATTGTAAAATAGTATCGTAGTCTTGTAAAATAGTATCATAAGTCTTGTAAAATAGTATCATAAAGCCTTGTAAAATAGTATGATAAGTCTTGTAAAATAGTATCATAGTCTTGTAAAATGGTATGATAAGTCTTATAAAATAGTATCATAAGTCTTGTAAAATAGTGTCATAAAGCCTTGTAAAATAGTATGATAAGTCTTATAAAATCGTATCATAGTCTTGTAAAATGGTATGATAAGTCTTATAAAATAGTATCATAAGTCTTGTAAAATAGTATCATAAGTCTTGTAAAATAGTATCATAAAGTATTGTAAAATAGTATCATAAGTCTTGTAAAATAGTATCATAAAGTCTTGTAAAATAGTATCATAAGTCTTGTAAAATAGTATCATAAAGTATTGTAAAATAGTATCATAAAGTCTTGTAAAACAGTATCATAGTCTTGTAAAATAGTATCATAAGTCTTGTAAAATAGTATCAGAAGTCTTGTAAAATAGTATCATAAAGTCTTGTAAAATAGTATCATAAGTCTTGTAAAATAGTATCATAAAGTATTGTAAAATAGTATCATAAAGTCTTGTAAAATAGTATCATAGTCTTGTAAAATAGTATCATAAGTCTTGTAAAATAGTATCATAAGTCTTGTAAAATAGTATCATAAAGTCTTGTAAAATAGTATCATAAAGTATTGTAAAATAGTATCATAAGTCTTGTAAAATAGTATCATAAGTCTTGTAAAATAGTATCATAAAGTATTGTAAAATAGTATCATAAGTCTTGTAAAATAGTATCATAAAGTCTTGTAAAATAGTATCATAAGTCTTGTAAAATAGTATCATAAAGTATTGTAAAATAGTATCATAAAGTCTTGTAAAATAGTATCATAGTCTTGTAAAATAGTATCATAAGTATTGTAAAATAGTATCATAAGTCTTGTAAAATAGTATCATAAAGTCTTGTAAAATAGTATCATAAGTCTTGTAAAATAGTATCATAAAGTATTGTAAAATAGTATCATAAAGTCTTGTAAAATAGTATCATAGTCTTGTAAAATAGTATCATAAGTCTTGTAAAATAGTATCAGAAGTCTTGTAAAAATCGTATCATAAAGTATTGTAAAATAGTATCATAGTCTTGTAAAATAGTATCATAAGTCTTGTAAAATCGTATCATAAGTCTTGTAAAATAGTATCATAGTCCTGTAAAATAATATATTCTTGTAAAATAGTATCAAAAAGTATTGTAAAATAGTATCATAAGTCTTGTAAAATAGTATCATAAGTCTTGTAAAATAGTATCATAAGTCTTGTAAAATAGTATCATAGTCCTGTAAAATAATATATTCTTGTAAAATAGTATCAAAAAGTATTGTAAAATAGTATCATAAGTCTTGTAAAATAGTATCATAAGTCTTGTAAAATAGTATCATAAAGCCTTGTAAAATAGTATGATAAGTCTTGTAAAATAGTATCATAGTCTTGTAAAATGGTATGATAAATCTTATAAAATAGTATCATTAGTCTTGTAAAATAGTGTCATAAAGCCTTGTAAAATAGTATGATAAGTCTTATAAAATAGTATCATAGTCTTGTAAAATGGTATGATAAGTCTTATAAAATAGTATCATAAGTCTTGTAAAATAGTATCATTAGTCTTGTAAAATAGTATCATAAGTCTTATAAAATAGTATCATAAAGTCTTGTAAAATAGTATGATAAGTCTTGTAAAATAGTATCATAAAGCCTTGTAAAATAGTATCATAAGTCTTATAAAATAGTATCATAAGTCTTGTAAAATAGTATGATAAGTCTTATAAAATAGTATCATAGTCTTGTAAAATGGTATGATAAGTCTTGTAAAATAGTATCATAAAGTATTGTAAAATAGTATCATAAGTCTTGTAAAATGGTATTATAAGTCTTGTAGAATATTATCATAGTCTTGTAAAATAGTATCATAGTCTTGTAAAATAGTATCATAAGTCTTATAAAATAGTATCATAAGTCTTATAAAATAGTATCATAAAGTCTTGTAAAATAGTATCATAAGTCTTGTAAAATAATATCATAGTCTTGTAAAATAGTATCATGGTCTTGTAAAATAGTATCATAAGTCTTGTAAAATAGTATCATGAGTCTTATAAAATAGTATCATAAGTCTTATAAAATAGTATCATAAGTCTTGTAAAATAGTATCATAAAGTCTTCTAAAATAGTATAATAAATCTTATAAAATAGTATCATAAGTCTTATGAAAGAGTATCATAAGTCTTGTAAATGGTATCATAAGTATTGTAAAATAGTATCATAAGTCTTGTGAAATAGTATCATAAGTCTTATAAAATAGTATCATAGTCTTGTAAAATAGTATGATAAGTCTTGTAAAATAGTATCAGAAAGTATTGTAAAATAGTATCATAAGTCTTGTAAAATAGTATCATAAGTCTTGTAAAATAGTATCATAAGTCTTGTAAAATAGTATCATAAAGTATTGTAAAATAGTATCATAAGTCTTATAAAATAATATCATAGTCTTGTAAAATAATATCATAAGTCTTGTAAAATAGTATCACAAGTCTTGCAAAATAGTATCATAAGTCTTGTAAAATAGTATCATAAAGTATTGTAAAATAGTATCGTAAGTCTTATAAATTAGTATCATAGTCTTGTAAAATAGTATCATAAGTCTTGTAAAATAGTATCTTAAGTCTTGTAAAATGGTATCATAAGTCTTGTAAAATAGTATCATAAGTCTTATAAAATAGTATCATAAGTCTTGTAAAATGGTATCATAAATCTTATAAAATAGTATCATAAAGTCTTGTAAAATAGTATCATAAGTCTTATAAAATAGTATCAAAGTCTTGTAAAATAGTATCATAAGTCTTATAAAATAGTATCATACGTGTATTTAAATAGGTTATACGTTTTGTAAACTATTACCATATATGGCGTTGTAAAATACTGTTGCAAAATAGTATAATAGAAATGTTGTAAAATAGTATCATATAAGATTGTTAAACTCCTGTTGGACAAGTAAAGTTATTCGTAAATAAATCTACTGTGACTGTGAGCTTTGTTCGTGGAGTTTCGAAAGCGGATTAAACCTTTGAGGTAAGATCCCCCAGGTACCCTATTTTGTTAGGATTACTATTAGTAATATTATCTAAATATTTGTTTATTTTGAATTATTTGAATTGTGCAAAATTAAAACACCCTTGTGCTTTTGCTTTTGGAAAGTGGGCAATCCTTTTAAGCCAAAGGATGGCAGCAGTAGCAAAGAGCAACAAGCCCCAAGGAGGGAGAATAACCAGCTATTTTCCCACAGAACTAAAGATGACTGACCTAGGAAGACTTTTGCTAGCATACAGAAGGCCTGGAGTCCAGGTGATAGATCTCACCAACTTTTCAGAAGGAGAAAGACCTAGACCAGCGGAGCTCCTGCAAGGACTAGTTGCAATGGGTGTCAAGCCGGATATGATCCAAGGGCTGCAGAACGGAGGAAGAGGTCTATATTATATCTTCCCACAAAATGAAAAGCTACTATTTAAGAATGGCCAGAATCTTGAAATAAAAGGCAAAGAGGCAAAGGTCTACAGCCCCCCCCCCAAAAAAAAACAATTAGGGGAGAAGAATATAGAGCTACATATATCAGGACTGCCAATAGAAGTCCCAAATGAAGAATTGCTGGGAAAGATAGAGAAAAAATTTGGAATAAAAGCCATAAGTCACCAGATGGCAACTTATTGGGGATTCCCCAAAATTTTGACGGGGGTCAGGTTGATAACTTTGACGGAAACCGAGGCGAGGAAAATACCAACATCATTCTACGTGATGGGTTTCAAAATCCAAACCTGGTACAAAGGTTGCCAGTTTCACCGACCCTGCTATAAGTGTGGAAATGTGGGGCATTTACAAAGGGATTGCCAGGTGCAGACCACAGGAGCACAGAACAGCTATGCATCAATAGTAGCGGGAAAGAAGGGACAGGTGGAAATAGCCGCAGTCCCCAACCCAGAAGAGTCAGATAAACCAATAGAGGTAGATGAAACGGGAAACATAGAGATAGAGAAAGAAATCCAGAAAACGACAAATGAAGAGACTGGGGAAAAGCAGATGACAATAGAGACAAACGAATCAGCAAACACGACATACAACACGACGTACAACACCACAGACGATTCGGAAAAATGGCAGGACGCGAGCCAAACCAGCTCTGCGGAAAAAAAGAAAGCTAAAGCCAGAGCAAGAAGACTGCAGAAGCAGAAAGAAATGGAAATAAAGGAGAAAAACCAGAGTGAGAAAAAGAAAACCTTCTACGTGGCGGACGACTCAATACCAAATGAGAATAAAACAATAGAAGAGTCCCTGATATTGGAATCACCACCAAAAGGGGACATGGGGAAGGAGTCAATAACACCAACCTTGGTCCAAAAGAGAAAGAGGTCAGCTTCGACTCCAAGGACGCCCTCGGAGCCAGAAGTAATTGAACTACTTAAGGAAGCAAGGGAATCGCAAAGGGCAATCTCCCTAAACAGAGAACAAAAGAGAGACCCGCAGAAGAGACCTTTAACGTTACAGGAATATAAGGCAAAAAGGATTGCCCACTAAGGGGAAATTTCTATTTTACCAGTAAATAATTTATATTATAAAATAAAACAATGAACCAATTTCAGCCAAGATGGAGGGACTAAACCTCAAAATCTTGACTGTAAATATTAATGGATTTAAAAACAAAGAAGGGAAGAAAAATGGGTTCAAAAATCATTTTCAGAAATACAGCAGAAAGAGGATCCACACACAATACATGATAAATTAATAATCCAACAATGGGAAGAATTAGAAAAGAAGAAACTAAAAGATGTTAAAATAAGGGCGGGGAAATTTAGTAATTTGTATAATAAAGGGAGGGGATTGTACAGAAGATTAGAACTGAAAAGGGGGAAACAGAAAAAGATAGATGAAATGAATTTGGGAGGAGAAATTGTAAAGGATAAACAAAAAATTCTAAAAGGTATTAAGGAATATTATACAAATATTTTCAAATAGAAAATATAAAGAAATACATACAGGAAACTAAATATAACCAAATAGGAACAGAGGATAAAGAAACTGCGAAAAATACATCACAGTAGATGAAATAAAAAATGCAATCATTAGTTTGAAAAAGGGAAAATCTCCAGGGTCGGATGGGTTAACAAACGATTTTTACATAACTTTTAAAGATGATTTAGTTGACATTTTAGAATTGTTATATAATAACATTTTGCTTAACGGGGAAATGCCAAAAACTCTAAGGGAAGGGATAATTACACTAATATATAAAGGGAAAGGGGAGAGAAGTGATTTAAAAAACTGGAGGCCAATAACTCTTTTGAACGTAGATTATAAAATTTTGAGCAAAATTATAACTAATAGAATTAGAAAGTGCCTAAATAATATAATAGATTTTAATCAGAGCTGTGGGGGAGTGGGAAGAAAAATTGTGAACAATACATTATCCATTTCGGCAATTATAGACCTTATTCAAAGTTAAAATGAGAAAGCTAAAATGTTTTTATTCGATCAAGAAAAGGCGTTCGATAGAATCGAGCACGAATTTATTTTTCATACGTTAGAAAAGTGTGGTTTTGGGATAAATTTAATAAATTGGATTAGAGCAATGTATAGAAATATTACCTCAAAAATAATAATAAATGGAGCCCTGACGGGCGAATTCCCGCTTCAGCGTTCAGTTAGACAGGGCTGCCCTTTATCTATGATATTGTATGCCATCGCCATAGAGTCTTTGAACATAAATATAAAGAACAACACTAATTATTCAAGGACTAAAAATACCCAATATGAAAGATGAATTTAAAACTATATTACATGCAGATGACTGCACCAACTTCACTAGAGACGAATATTCATTTAAACATCTACAAGAAGAATTCATAAAATTTGGAAAAATCTCTGGTTCTGCAATAAATCATAGCAAAACAGAAATTTTACTAATAGGAAACTGGCGAGGAAATCACCCAGGTCTCCCGCCAAACTTGATAAAAACTCATGTAAAAGCATTAGGAATTATCTTTGGGCTGAACTCAACTCAGAAGAACTACAGTGAGTTAATATCAAAATTAGACGCACAAATTGAAACTTGGTCGCATGTCAGGATAACCTTAATAGACCGCATACAAGTCGCCAAGACATACCTGTATAGCCAATTAAATTATATTATGAACACAACTCACTTGACAGAAGCCATGATCGGCAATATAGAAAGGAAAATAACGAGCTTTATTTGGGAAAATAAAATTCATTACCTAGGAAAAAAATACATATGCAGACCCAAAGTTAGGGGGGGATTAGACCTCCCTAACCTAAGCTTGAAACAGAAAGCGATGATTTTAAATAGATTCAAAATACTAAATGAAAAACCAGTATATCCATGGGAAGCTATAAATATATATTTATATGGATACCTATGTAAATTTAATAAGAATATATATAAAAATAACTCACTTAGCAAACTTTTAGAACCGCCAGGATATTTTAGGAGAATAAAAGAATTAATATACATAAATAGAACTAATGATGAACTTTGGAAAAAAGAAAATGATATATACACAACACTAATGGAGCCTTTGATAAAGGAGAAACATGTAGTAGAATTGAAAAACCCAAACTTTAATTGGGATATAATACGGAAAAATTGGGCAGGCATCAAAATGCCTGCTATTCAAAGCAGAATGTATTTCTATCTTCATGATAGATGGCTAACAGGGGAAGTAGCCTTTGATAGACATCTAACCAATAATATACCTAAATGTAGATTGTGTAGTCGCTATATTGACTCAAAGAAACATTTAATTATAGAATGCCAGAAAAATAAACTCGAAAGGGAAAATATTAAAACCAAAATACATCGGAAATATGGAATCAATGTAAATTCTCATTTTTTATATACAAATGGGATCAGTGATAAAGGGATATATAATGATATTATAATTTTTATAAAAACAGTTATGAAAACTATAAGAGAGTACAACTAGGAAATTGAAAACAAATATATACCTGTGGGATGTTTAACATACAACAAATTCACATAAAAAAGGGGAAGGGAAGGACGAGGGTACGTGGCCAAAACTACGTGACTAACGTGAGGTAGGACGGCCCGTACCGACTCCTAAACCCGACCCCTAAGAACACACACATACATAGCATACACCTCTGTCCTATAATCTAACTATCATCTCTAGACAGACACTAAAAACAAAAGGAGTTCCAAAGCTAGGGAGGCCGGTATCGATCTAGATCACAACCGGTCTCCTGAAGTAAAATGAACTCATAAAGTTAAAAAAAAACTACGAGGATTTGATCTTTAAAGCCAGCCCTTACAATAACATAAATGCAGACACAACAGATAACACAAACATATAGCACACACAGGGCAATATGGATCCCTGGCAAGGATCACTAAAAGTAAATGAGCGGTGACTTCCAGTCTGGGAAGGAAGCTCTTTATACTACACTAGATTAGGATCGGTGTTTTAACCCTACTGCAAAATTGTTTAAAATAGAAATTGTTTAAAATAATACAAATAGCACATACAATCTAAGGAAAACAAAAAAACATATAAAAACCTTTATGTTTCGGACTAGGGGGTCCCTCAGATGATGATATTTCTGAGAGGGACCACACCAATAAATGCATTATACGTAATGAAAATATTAATAAAACTATCTCTCTCTCTCTCTCTCTCTCTCTCTCTGTAGCTAGACAAAATGCTAGTACATCCGGATCCGCATCGCAGGTAATGGTGGAAAACAACTAATTAACTTTTGAAGTAATGAATCAATTAACTTTGTATATTTTTGTGCAAGCCAACAGACTGTGATAGTTAATATGAGGTCACTCTCACCTTCATATGACTTCTCATTTGTAGTTAGTTAATTCGGTTTACAGCGTGTTGTAAGATAGATAACAGCATATATTTATAGAACTCAACGGGTTTGATTCAATTTAGAATTAATAATGCTCATGGGTTTAGCAGTTGGAATATTTAATAGTGTACAAAATTATATAATCAGTGATTCGTGTACAGGTTGTTCAATTCAAAATAAAGGCTGCAGCGTTTACCAACATTTCTAAACGTGTACATGCTATACAATAACCAAAACTATGCCGTTTAATCAAACCGATTC
>JAECUM010019088.1:0-57716 GCA_016617855.1 Megalonaias nervosa | reverse complement strand
AATGGTTCAGCTTCTTTATATCTACTTGCAACGTCAACGACACTTAATGCGTATTTGTATGTGCGTGACTGACGTTTACCTATTTTAATGGTATCGTGTGGTAAAAATAAAATATCTGCTTGATGAACCTCATTAGGGACGCTGACATCAAAATGTGCATATTGAATATTTTTAGGTGGTGGTAGATAAATTTGCCATATTGCCTGTCGTGCTAACCACGCTGCAACAACAGAACGTGAAACTTTTGCTGCTTCAGATAATTTAGTAATAGCTGATTTACCTCTCCAATATCCTCTTGGGCTATAATAAATGGATTCCATTATAATATTTATATAATTAATTACCAGCCCCTAACATTATTTTACTTTTCATGGCAGATTTTACTAGAAAATTAGCTAATTTATCTCTGACAGATTTATTAGGTATAGAATTTAATGCATGAATCAATTTTACATCTGCGAGATGCCTTTGTTGTAAATCTTTACTTTTATACGCAACATCATGAACATGACACGCTTGATCAATCTTATTTACTGGATACTCTCCTGGTCTTGGTTGATCTTGATCATCAAGTCGGATGTCAAGTGGGGTTCCAGGACCACAATAATTATATCCTGGTAAGTGTTTCTCACCGGCATATTTAGCCCATGGTAATCCAGGTAATTTTCCTAATGATGCGGTTATATCTCCACCTGTCTTTGTCCCTGAATCAGACATGGAGATAAATTTATATTTTTTTCGTGCCGCATTTTACACATTTACCTGTTAATGCACGTCGTTTACTTTTTGTTATTATTGTTGTCAGTCCAGTAGTGGGTGTAGATAATCTACATCGAACACAATATAGACTCATGTTATTAATAATATGGATACAATAATTGATTTTTCGGCGACACGAAAACAGGAACCAGTAAAGCACCATCCAGCATTACCGAATTCGATAAGACTGATTATAATAGGTCCGTCTGGATCAGGTAAAACACAATTATTATTAAATTTAATAATGAGATGGCTTAGATGGAGCAAATTATATTTAATAGCGCCGTCTGTAGATGATCAGCACTGTTACGAAGTACTTAAGGATTTTAACGAGAAAGCGAAATCAGTTAATAAAGACGGAGACGATATTATTGATTGTATCACCGATATTGATGAAGCCCCGTCTGTATATAACTTAGATGGATTCATTAATAATCTCGTAGTATACGATGATGTAATGCTGGACAAACAATCTAATCCAGCTAGAATATTTTCTCGAGGTCGTCACAAAAATACTGACGTGATTTATGTTACACAAAGATATACACAGATACCTAAAGTGATCAGAGACAACTGCAATATTTTGGTTGTGTTTAATGGAGTAGATAATTATACTCTACAGAATATTTATTATACTTGGTGTTCAGGGGACATGGACATGATTAAGTTTAAAAGTTTCTTTTCAAAAGCACAATCTGCTCCGTTCGGATTTATAATAATAAATCTTCATGACCCAAGATCCAGATATCGTATAGGTCTGGATAAAATCTTTGGTTAATCTGTGATTAACTCTGCTCCTCCTCTGCTAGAGAATTATTTCCCCTTTCTATGTATGTCTGTATATATGCATGTTTGTCTGTATTTTAATTTATCAAAAATAATCAGTAGATCCTAGCGGTTACCCTTCAATGGAGCCCCTCGATAGCCTGTGTGACTTTCATGGGGTCCTTACACTATCGTCTCTCTTATGACTTATTATGCGGCACGCCCATGTTCTGTTTCTTTTGGCTAACACCCTTTCTGGATGTTTATTTGGGGGCTCTTCCATGGGGTAGAGAGCTCAAGGTATACTACTGATTATTTTAGGGGGGGTAAATTTGCATAGACACACCTCCCGGCGAATTTCTAATCGACGAAAGCGAAATATTAGCAATTCAGAAGGCTGTCTAGGCATTGAGCAGCAGGCAGGGTGAACGACAAAAATTGAGAGACCCACCGAGTAAACTAAACGCACTATAACAAAAGTCAAAAATAAAAATAACAAAAATGAGCTAACGCAAACGATTTATTATCCGTTTTTCAAACTATACGGTAATAATATCGTTAGGACGGTTCGGTTTAGCGTTATTGACCTTATTTTTCAGCCTCTGTAAGAACCTTTATTTTTGTAAAATAAGGTCAGGAAAAAAGTTGTAGGGTTCACCCTGCCTGCTGCTGCTGTGTGTGTGTGTGTGTGTGTGTGTGTATAAAATAATGGAATAGTTCATATTTCCCACTATGCAAAAACTTGCAGAAGCATGAGAGACATGTTTGAGCCCGAGTGCTGTTGCAAAGGTGTGCACTGATCAAATTTGTTATATATCACTTCCAGAAGTTAGACAGATTACGTGTGAAGTGTTACAGCCAAAGCTTTCAGATACTTTCAGGTGTGCTCTTCCAAACGTTTGCACTGCAAAACATGTTTTTGTCATTATTTTGTGAAAAAATGCAATGATGACCTATTTACAAATTACCTTAAAAAGTAGAAGTTAGTGAAAACAAAACAAACTCAGCAGCAATGTGCAATACCGATGTTTGAGCACAGCTGACATAAACAAATAAAATGTCACACTAGCTGGAATCATTGTTTAGGTGTCATAAACCTTACATCATAATGTGGTTCTCATCATATAGTGTTCTTTGCAGTTGTGCAAAACAAATTTCAGACGAAAGCTTACAGTGTAAAATATACATCTACTACTCAAGTTATGGTACAGCTGTAGATCTATATAATCTACATTCTCCTCTAGAAGAAATATTCTGAAGTCTTTTTGATCTTGCCTTTATGCCGACAATAATTTTCTTGGAGTTGTTTCATGTCAGCCAACAAACAAAATGCAAATGACAATGTTGGCAGAGTCGTGTTTAAGATGTTCTTATATCAATAACATATACAACTTATAGGAAAAAATATAACCATCCCTTGCAATATTTCGTCCATCTGAATATTTTAAAGTATTGAAAGGAAAGACACTTTCTACTGTTACAACTGATAAAAAGTCTTAAACACATTTTAGTTGACCTCTTAGTAACCTTGACCGGTTTCACTTTCTTCTAGATCATGCAGATGCATAGCATGCAAAGACGCCTCAAAGGGTCCAATGTCTCAGTCAACTGTCTGCATCCCGGAATTGTAGACACTGAAATCACCAAGAGTTTTCAGGATTTTCGCCTGATGAAAGCATTTAACAGTGTAGCCAGAGTTTTTGGTAATTAATTTTGTTTCTATCTTAACTATTTTAGGTTGTGTTAAGGTCGTCCAGAGACCAAATGCCAGTTTAATTAAGAAATGTCCAGAGATACCGTCGTTGACATACGCACAACAAACGATGGACGGCCGATATAGAAGTATAACATAACACTTACTTGACCTATGAACAGACAATAGATTTGACAATAAAAATGGAAAACATTTGATACGAACCATTCCCTTTCGCGCAGTAAACTCTGAATCTGACCCCTCGTCAATTCCGTCGATACCTTCAGCTATTTATAACCTGTATGACCGTAAAGGAAACATTATGATGTTTTCAACATGTACAGTCTAAGTACTATTTTATTTAATGGCCACTTTTTCGTGAGGTTTCTCCTTTGCTTCGTGTCTTGTCTGCTTGCATACTGTTTGGAGAGTATGCATTGAAGGTATTTCACTTAGTGAATTAGCTACATTCAGTTTTGACCAGGCATACACATCTGGTATATTACAAAGTGAATGGACTGCATTCAGTTCTGATTGATGGATACTGTTTAATCTGCACATGAATAAATTGGTATCAATTCCTTGCAACCAATCTGTAATGAATGTAGCCCATTCACTGTATGACACACCAAACATGTATACCTTCCCAACTGGCTCAATGGTTAATGACAATGGACAAAAGGAGAAATTTAAATTAAACTTGGCCATTAAATGAAAAGCAAGGTGCTTGAATCTTGCAGGCATAACAGTTAGGAATGTTTCCTTTACAGTAATATGAGTTGTGAGCTTCTTAACGGGCCAATCATATGAGAAAGTTAACACGGAATTGACAAGACGATTTAAATTTTGAACCGCACAAGTTGGTCACCTTTTATTAATTAGGAGATGGGGGCTTTCGCATCTCTCCTGACAAAAATGGGTGATTATGACTTCAAGGCCAGGTAAATTAAAATCGAATATTTCGCCTACTGGATGGAGAAAGCTTCATTGTTATATTTATTAGATAGTTTCATTTCTGCCTGCTTGATAAGGTTAGTCATTGTGTAATCGATGCGTTTATGCTGCTTTTCGAAAGTTGCAAATTTCAAAAGTTCTTTTGTGTATTTACAGGGCAGATGAAGACTCCTATAGATGGAGCCCTTCCCATTATCAATACCGTGGTTAACCCAGACCTAAAGGGAGTAGGTGGTATCTACTTCAAGAGCCTTGAAGGTGGGTATTCAACACCGGAAGTTAGGTGAGCAAATTATAAAATTCAAATTACTTTAAAAAATCTTTATTACATAAATATTTCACTTTTACTGTGATTTATATGACAGTCTACTAGTCCGTCTACTCCACTGAAACTTACTTATGTTTCTAACCTTGGGAAAGGCAACGAAAAATCATTTTTCAGATTATTTGAAATTCTAGTAGGTCTCGATCAGTGCAATCCCAATTAATGCTTTCAGTGACTGACAGTTTATCATTTGAATATACAAATAAATGAACTGGAGAATTGTTTTTAATTCCACAAAGTATTGAAACAACACCGTTAAATAGTTTCCAGTTGCCTCCCATTTTGCAAGAGTTAGTTGTTCTTCTCAGTGACACAATGAATCAAAGCGCTTGATGGCTGCTTTGACTGATACATTGTTCAAAGAGGAATTTGTTGTATTCATGTAATTGTGATTGAGAATACATACTGTAATATGTCTTCCAATGCTGTCAATGCCAAATCAGTGTACCCCTCTTCAGTGTAAAGGTTTATATACCTACTTAAAAGACAAAAAGTGTGTGTATGTGTGCAACCATTTATTTGATCGCTTGTCAAAGATGTTTAACCTACCAGCAAAATTTTTCTCCCTTGTGTTTCCACAATCATTACTGTACCCAACACAAGTGCAAGCAGGGTTCATAATTGTTGCAACATTCTTATGTACTGTCAATTTGCTTTTGTTTTCATCTAATGAACAATATTTTAATTTCAGAGATGAGACGAAGCAGGAAGCCGTGTGGAAGAAAACGCTTGAAATTTTAAAGGATGAAATACCAGAAGACCTGATTCAGGAACTTGTAGGAAAAATGTGATACAACTAGAATCATGTGCGCAACATGCGCAAATAATGTGCAATTAAGCAATAATTTCTGGAACTTTATGCATGCATGTGTCTCTGTGTGTGTGTGTGTGTGTGTGTGTGTGTGTGTGTGAGAGAGAGAGAGAGAGAGAGAGAGAGAGAGAGAGAGAGAGAGAGAATAGGCATGGTTAGCACAGATGTTTCTGCTCTCAAGGTTAGATTAGGAGTTGGAAACTAATGTAGTACAATGGTGGAAAAGTGATAGTTCGTTTTACATTTCATGCGCTAAAGGAGCTAACCAAATCATTTGCTTGGTTCCATGAGCTAAGGCTTTCATGTATACAAATTTTTGTCTCACATTTTAGGGCATAATGTCATATATGCAATTTTCTCATAGCAAGTCGGCCATTCCAGCACTTGTGCATTCCATATACCGCTTCTAACACACTTAACATTTTAAGAAGGTCACCAAAAGAACGGGAGAAACCTAAACGATCATCTTTTATTGTTCTTCCTCCAATACTGTATTAGACTGTGCATGTTCTGTAAATACTTTTGTACAAAGTTTTGTCTCTTATTTATTTGTCATTAATTTCAAGTCAGGATTTTAGCATATTTTGAACTATTCAAAAGCATTTACATCCGAATGATAAATCCAGATCCTGGATGCTCCAGATTCTCGTCTTATCTGAAAACATCACAGCCAATGCCTCTCCACTATCAACCAAAGGATATTATAATTTTTGCAATAGAGAATGACCTAGTAGAGATTTATATTTACCATTGGCTGAGCAGAAGGTAGCCTCCAGTCCATTGTACATGGATTGATTGTTAAAAGACACTATGTACCTATCATACAAACACTTTTCTGGCACAGTACCTCAAGTGTTTACTTTTATACGCTTAGTTGTGGAGCTCAACAGTGAACTTAACTGGCCCTTGAAATCTCCTCGAAAAAAAGGAAATATCCACCTTGCAGAGCATATCAGCTTGGTCTTTCAATTCTTCTGTTTGTTCGGAGTAACTTGCAACTGACAAATTAGTTGATGGCAAAAGAGCTTCAAAGACACAATATTTGCATTCATCATTCCAGTTTACATCTACCCATAAAACTCTATTGTTACCAGCTCTCAACAGAGGATTAATGCAAAGCGACTTTCTTTTTAGGATTGCTATTCCCTCTCACCCCATGTACCTTAGTGTTTCTTCAAAGTTCACTGTTATCCTACTGTCCAATCATGAGAAAGATTTGAACCTGAGATGTATTGTGTCTATAAAAAATTGAGCTACTCAGGCATACAGCAGTGCTCAGTGAGTATTGCATTGTCTACCTCGTTTAGTAAAGAATACAAGTAAGGTGAAATGTATGTGTACGTAACCCATTATACGTCCAGTGTCATCAAACAAAGTATGGCTTGATATTTGATGGCTTGATTATCATTATAGATTTACCAAAGATCATTAAATATTGAACCATAATCTGTGTGTGTGTGTGATTTAATGTTCGTTTCTCTAAATTAGCTATAAACGCTAGTTTTCCTTACCAGTTACTTCTAATATCAATCTCTTGCATACAAAATTTGGCCAGAAACCTTTCTCTAATTTCAAAGTGTGATTTATCTACCAACATTGATGTGGAAAGTAATCCCGAATGAGACGCACTCGCTGGTTTTCTTAGTTTTATTTACATTTCACTAGAGCTTGTCTGTCAATTAGTCTAGTTTGTTAATAGCCTTCTCAGTAAATATCCTCTCCTTCTAAGGTGCCCCTTGAGCTTTCTGATTCTATTCAAAGGTAATCGGATTAGAGCATACGCGTTTGGTCCCAATATACATGCTGTAAGGAAGACTTTTTATTACATTATGGAGGTGGTAGCTAGTCTGGGGTAGATACTGGTAAGAGTTAGTTGGTTTAGAAAACAAGTCAGTTTATATGTTCCCTTTCTGGAGGGTAGATCGAGGCGATCGTGTTATAGGCAAGGCAGTAGAAAAAAGTTAATAGCCGATCAATGTTGAGAAAGTCATTTCTTTGTTCATATAAGGCGTCGTCAATTCTCAGACATCCTACTTCCTAACCAACCCGATGGTTCTAAATGGCCATCATTATGCAACTCATGCTACACACTGTTTAAAGAAAACATTATAATTATTAAAGATGGAAAATTATTATTGGCATCATCGCTGCTTAAATATCTCAGATGAATCTAAAAATTGAAACTGTTCAGTGGTGAACATACTGACCTACACAGACACACCTACATAGACACGCAAAGTGAATGCTGTGTCTATCTTATATTACATGCAGAAGGGAACAAAAATGAAGTGTATTAGCATGTGGAAAAATAAATATAATTATGGTGTGACACCTTTACTCCCAGTGGGTTATTAAAAGCGCAATATTTAACGCTTGGCGCTTAATTTATATATTCGCAGTAGATCAAAGTTTTAAATTTTCAGTATAGATACTAAGATTATGGGTCAACCAAACACGTAGGGAACAGTTATAACATGTTATTACCACAGTGTTTGAGCAGCGGAGAGGAGAGGGGGTGAGGTGGACGAGGTGGTGATCATACTGTGAAATCCGCCCAACAAATGCTTAAGACGGAAAAAGTGTGCATAGTTTTTTGGGGGGTTGGGTTTCACCTCAATCTCACAACATTGGCAAAATAGCAGTATATCTCAAAGGGGTTGGTGAATGGACCACCAGTTTCATCACACAAATAGCTACAATAGCGATACCGGCGGCTCGGAACTTCAAGAGAGCAGGAGGCTAAAATAATGGGTTCATAACAAAGGTCATTGAATTGAAAGCCGTTAGATATCACTCCTCGCGTTTTTGCGAAACAATGTTGAATCTTTTGGGGGAGGAGGTGAACAATGTCACTTGCTAGTCCAGTGCCGGATTAAACCCTGTGGAGGCCCCTAGGCAGTCGAAATCTTGGCCCCCCCCCCCAGCAAATTTTATCTCAGCATTTTCTCTATATACTCTTTAATGTAAAGTGTCGTGGGGCCCATAGGCTGGTGCCTACTCTGCCTATTTGGTAAACGGGCACTGTGCTAGTCCATATCTGTTAATCCTTGGGTGGCCTTCTACTGGTTCATGCACATAGATTAACGCGGATAGAATTTATTCTGTTTCTTACGGCCAGTTTTGGTGGATGTCATCTCCACTGATAATATATGTTTTTGAATTCAACCCCAATGGAGTTTCTAGGGCAAAACAAACCTTCACGTTGCTAAGATAATTCAAACTATGTATATGAAAATGGTACTAACAGCTGCCTTGCTAGGCGCTCAGCATTAAGAGGTTAGTGTTAGGACTGGTCGGCCTGGTGTCAGGATAATGTGACTGGGTGGGACATCATGCTACATGTCTGCGGTATGATGCCCTTGTGCTAGACATCACTATAAACTGCTCCACAGCAGACATCGTAGCGATATGACTGAAAAATTATTAAAGCTACGTTAAAAATCCAAATCACACACACTCGGACTCAAACTATGTACCATTCAAAAGTCAACCCCAGTTAGAGTTCCATATGCAAAACAAGACCTAGTATTCAGACTAATAACCATTACCAGGTAAATGCTTGTGTGTGTGTGTGTGTGTGTGTGTGTGTGTGTGTGTGTGTGTAACCAGTTTCGACTCGTGTCAAGCACGCAATCGATTTTCACATTATGTGAACGAATTTATACGAGCTAACAGGTGCCCCAGATATAGAAATAAAAAATATCTTCATTGGCGGGGATTGATCCCACAGTAGATTGTGAAACTCAGATTTGCCAGTTTTGTAACACAGAACCGCCATGGTAGCGACACGCTTAGAAAAAACCGTAAAAAGTTCAGCTTGGCCTAATACATACTGATATATATATATATATATATATATATATATATATATATATATATATATATATACTATTGTTACCATCACTTTTTTGTATGTTGAGTTAGTAAATGAAGAATACAGCTTTAAATAATGAAGTGAACAATATTATGTTTGTATCTTGATACACCAAGATGCTTAGTAGGTGTGAATTAAAACTGAACACATTGGTGAGTTCTTTACCACAACCATTTATTGTAAAAAGAGCAATAGATGACACTCCAAGAGCTGTTAGCCATCTTAAGACTATGCCCATTCAGGATAATATCTAAAGGCCTTTTACCTGCCAATAATGATATACAATTATTAATGTTGTGTCTCTTAAAGTGATAGGAGTCTTTAAAGAAATTAAACTAACATAATATGTGCTAAATGTTAGAAATAGGCACTTTTTTAAATTTGTGCTCATGACAGTAAAGGATCACGATAAATATTTACCGCTCTTGTGGCCTAGTAGTTAGAGCGTCCGCCTCGGATGCGAGAGGTCGCGGGTTCGAGACTGGGCCGAGTCATACCAAAGACTTATGAAAATGGGACTAACAGCTGCCTCGCTTGGCGCTCAGCATTAAGAGGTTAGTGTTAGGACTGGTCGGCCTGGTGTCAGAATAATGTGACTGAGTGGGACATCATGCTACATGTCAGAGGCATTATGCCCCAGTGCTAGACATCGTAGCGATATGACTAAAAATATTTTTAAAGCTACGTTAAAAATCCAAATCAAGCACACACACCGTACATATTTAACTGAATACCATCCACAGTTTATAATGTAAGTTGTAGAGCTAGCGGTCCTTAGCACTGTCGTATCATCCAGGCTAGCGGATAGCGATTTGCGTATGCTAAGATGCATTCAAAGTGGACAATTTGTTTCTAACTGAAGAGCAGTCTGGTAAGGTGTACACTGCATCATAAGGCGGTCTCATGCTGGGGATGGACCTCATGCGCTCTGATGAAGCATGAGAGCAAAAAAGTCCCATCTGTTTCCTCTGTATCTGTCATTCCCGATTGGGACGCTTAGCTGTTTTCGCGGACACCGCGCAGCTAACATTTGTGTGAATGTCCCAGAAAGGCTATTCGTGATCTTCTTGTGGGCTTTGGCCTTTCATTTGGGTATTAGCTTGTTTTTATTTTATTTTATTTTTTTTTTCTTCTTGTTTTGGGGATTTTGTTGTTTTGTTTTATAAAGCTCTAAATGGGGCTAAATTTTCATTTGACCGAATGTTGGTTTGCTTTTGTGTTTAATTTTTGTATGTGGGTTTTATTTTGTTCATTTGTGTATTTGTTTTCTCTCAGAGTATAGGTTTAAATTCTTCCAGTACTGCATTGTCTTAAGTCGCCCTTAATATGCAGTCTGTGATGATTCTTAGTGCTGATTCTGAACAGATATGGATGCCGTTGTGTTTTTAGCCGTTGTCCTCAATGGTATGGTGACAATACTACCAACAAACCCACCGCATTACCAAGTGCAAGTAGTGGAATGCGATTAAAATGTCCCGGGGCGATCAAAGTGGTTGCGATTCCGCTTTCAAGTTAGTCACATGCAAGCCTACCAATGTTTCGTCAATTCTACTAATAATGGTAATATCTCGTTTAGACCTTTTGTGTTCTTTGTCGTTTTTCTTCTGCATCAAACAGTTTGTCTTCAAGCTCACGGATCCTGTTCAGGCGAACATTTTGCGGAATTGGAATTCTGGGTATAATAATATTACATCTCGTGTACAAGCAGTGTGATAGGAAAGTTTAATTGCTCGGCAGACATGCACCTATTACCAGTTTCCACGTGTTACGACGAGACGACGGTGATGTGAAAGATGTTTGTTTCCATAGTATGACTAGAATGGTAAATAACATGGCCTTTGCCACTCCTACTCTAACAAGAATCACAGACACCACGCCTTCTCTCAGTGAGTGTTTCTTTCTCTGACCGAGTAATGTGATGAGGCAGAAACGAAGGGCACTTCATACCCCGACGGAAATGTTATGAATGCCATCAGTATTATAGTGATAATCGACCCTGAGATTCTCTGGGTCGGTACTTTGGGTTCTGTTTCTGTTGCAGTGAAAGGTCAATTACCCATAGCTGACCGAGGGTTGGCTTTGGGAGCTCTGTGTATTTTCAGTGGTCAGTATCTGATTTGCTTCTCGTCCCACCCCAACGAAAACCGGTGCGTGTCAGCGTTATGTTGACGCAAATGTTCTTCCACCAATGGTGTATATTCCTTGTTGATTGTAGCTGGTTTGGCAGGATTTGCGAGATGATCTAATATTCCGTCGCCAGGCTTGTCCCGGTGCCACCGACTCAAACTCATCTATGCCTGGCTGCTCCCCCATGGCTTAATAGAGTTTTCACTTTACGTGTATTCTAATTACATAACACAATCGTGGCGAAAAGCAGGCTAACAACAGTTAGAGTGGCTGACAATCTCGTATGTAGTTTGTTTACGTTGAGAACCTCTCACACCTAATGGTATCTCCAACTGCAAACATTGGCGCAAACCCAGTTGTAAGGCTTTCATGTGAGGTGTTAGTCGGAACAGCAGTACTGCCATTATTTGCCATCAAGAAACCCGTTTAAACCGATTGAAAGCAATGACCACGTTGTATCTCTGCGAATCTCTTGGAGGTTTAACCCCACTAAATGACGTCATGCTGTCACAGGTATGTATATAACATTCGTCCTGAATAGAGGCGGCACCAACTTTTAATCCCTCGAGCTTGCTTGGTGTCACATACTTAGCGAAGTTGGCCTCGTTTGTTTAACACCTCAAGGCGGGACGCGTGTCGCCATGAATGGAAGCGGTGGCCCTGAGACTCTTGCCGCTCTCTCTCTCTCTCTCTCTCTCTCTCTCCACATGTCTTTCCACCCACAGGAATAGCATGAAACATGGTGCTATTTTGTACCATTGTAAATATTCACGGTTGTATTTTTCTGATCGAAGTAGGCATAGAGCCACAGGATATTGAACAACGCAGATGGATCGGGTGCTGTGTACCAGATCTTGTTGTCAAACACATATCAACCAGAGGAAAAGGCAAAGATGATTATGCCCTCCCGTTGAACCCAGAGTATATTCTGGGTTAGTGTATGTGTGTGATGGCGACCCGTAGTTCTCCGCAGTAATTCTGGGTATGAAGGCGGAAAATAATATTTTAAGCGCATTCAGTTTGTATTACTGGCTGGGTATGGTATAAAGAGTAATCTGCCGCGTTAATGATGCATCCATATATATTGATTTCAAGATCATCCGAAATGTTGAAACAACCAGGTCTGTACAAAATTCCCGACGTGCCACATATTTGTGTCGGTACAGTTTTCATGTTCTAGAACTACATGCCCCGCTAGAGGATTGGTTAATAAAGCAGACATTCTCAGAGCCAACGTTCTACAGACACTAGACACTGCGAAGCGGTGGTATTGACACGTGTACTTTACTTCAATAGAGGCGTGAACTGTTGTATAGGAAGTGTATTTAACTACAGCGGCGAAGAGAGAGGATGCAGTTCCACATATTGTTGCTCTCCACCCCGACGTTTGTTTCTGTTTCCTTCTGGGTCAGATTTGTTGACATAGTCGGTAAGAGTATGTTACCTTTTGTCCTGAGGAAGAACCTCACAGTCAGTTGGTTGTCTGTAACCACAGATGACGAGATGAAGTTTCGGCAAAATCAAGTGAACTTTGCCGTTTTGTGGAAAATAAGTGGTTTTGGCATTAACGTTCGCAATCACTTGTTGCCAGTCGTCCCGACGGTTCTTACAAGAAAAGCTAGGGTCAAGACTGCCTGAGATTTCATGCAGCTTTTACCGGTTTCATGAATACACCATGTGAAATGTATTTTCCCTCAGCTGCGGTGTGGCTTTCGTGGCCAAACGGGATGGAAAGAGCTTCAAAACAGCATCGGAATGGTGGCCTATGTGCGCTTTTACAACGAATTTAATGTGCGGAAAAACTACTCTACAGACACGGCGAAAACCAAGGCCTGAGTACGATATACAGCTATAATGTCAATAGTAGCTACTAATTAATCATGATGTGTAGGACCCCGACGTCCATATATTTGGTAAATACAAAGATGACTGCTTTACACAGGGCAGTCAAGCTAACCACGGTTTTCTTTACGACTTAATGAATGTACTCTAGGATACGTTTCAGTAATTCTTGACTCAAAAACCAAAACGTTTATCTCGATAGTGGGGTCAGGAAAGGTATTAATGTACACACACAAAAAAAAAAACAGCTTATTGCAAATGTAGAATATACAAGAACTCCCCTAGTCTTTTAAATAAGTACTAGTCATTGTTCGGACACGCCGAAAGCAAGCTAGATTACATCGTTGGGGCTGGCCGAGTCATACCAAAGGCTTACGAAAATGGAACTAGCAGCTGCCTTGCCATCATAATCCATGCAGTCCAATTTCTGTCTTCTTTGAACTGATCTGAACATCTGCTGTTTCTTTTTATACATATGTTTCTGCGTAAGATGTTCTCATGTCTTCATTTTTTGTTTTATTACTTCTTTTGTTTTTGTTTGGGGTTTTCTTCCCCAAGTTCTATGCAAAATTTAATGAGGAAATGCCCCAAGTGTCTTCAGCTTTTTCTATAAATTTCTTATGTGATGTCCATTGTTTTTCTTTTTTCTCTTATATTGGTGATTCCATACGTCCATTTAACTTTAATATATAACATGGCAATGGCACTCGTATTTACTGATTTGCCACTAGTATTTACCGATTTGCCACTGTTATTTACTGATTTGCCACTAGTACTTACGATTTGCCACTATTATTTACTGATTTGCCACTAGCATGTACTGATTTACCACTATTATTTACTGATTAGCCACTAGTATTTACCGATTTGCCACTAATATGTACCGATTTGGCACTAGTATTTACCGATTTGCGACTAGTATTTACTGAATTGCAACTAATATTTGCTGATTTGCCATTAGTATGTATCGATTTGCCACTATTATTTACTGATTTGCCACTAGTATTTACCGATTGTCACTATTATTTGCCGATTTCTACTAGTATTTACTGATGTGCCACTAGTATTTACTGAATTGCAATTAGTATTTACTGATTTGCCACTAGTATTTACCGATTTGCCACCAGTATTTACTGATTTACCATTACCGATTTGTCAGTAGTATTTACTGATCTGCCACTAGTATTTACTGATTTGCCACTATTATTTACCGATTTGCCAGTAGTATTAATTGATTTGCCACTAGTATCTACTGATATGCCACTATTATTTACTGATTTGCCACTATTATTTACTGATTTGCTGATTTGCCACTGGTATTTACTAATTTCCCACTAGTATTTACTGATTTACCACTAGTATTTACTGATTTATCACTAGTATTTACCGACTTGCCACTAGTAATTACTGGTTTGCAAATAGTACGTACTGATTTCACACCGATGATCAGTAGTTTCATTCATATACTATTTTTCTGCCCCTACGCCACACTATTCCATCTCCTGTGACTTTTGCAAGCAAATTTATCAGTTTAAAATTCTGCTTTTGCTTTATAGAATAAGAAAGTAAACAATAAATGTGTGATTACATTCGTGTATCAAGGTAGATGCAACTGGGTAATTCGGATCTATAAAGCTACACCCAACATAGTCAGAATAGTGTGTGATTTGTGTGTGATTTAGATTTTTAACGTAGCTTTAACAATTTTTCAGTCATATCGCTACGATGTCTGCCGTGTGACAGTTTATAGTGATGTCTAGCACTGGGGCATCATGGCGCAGACATGTAGCATGATGTCCCACCCAGTCACATTATCCTGACACCAGGCCGACCAGTCCTAACACTAACCTCTTAATGCTGAGCGCCAAGCGAGGCAGCTGTTAGTACCATTTTTAAAGTCTTTGGTATTACCCGGCCGGAGTTCGAACCCGCAACCTCCCGCATCCGAGGCGGACGCTCTAACCACTAGGCCACCGGAGCGGTCCCAGATTAGTCGATCATCTTCAAAGAAAAATCCACGATATTCATATTTGTTTTTTCTTTCTGTGACGTTTTCCTGTATGCATTTATTTTATAGTAGCTCTAAATCTGGATGCAAGAAACTCGTGTGCGTCAAGCAAAATCAACAATTCACGAGCATTGAAAATAAAGCACGTTCATGCATGAAAGCGCAAACATGAACGGTAAATAATGCAGCCTCCAACAATAACATTTACTTTCTTCGCATTAAAATTAGCTTTGATGTACGGTGTTCAAGTTTGCAACTTCTTATCAGACTTGATTTTAGAATTAATTTGCATCTCGCGATGATGTTTTCAGTGGGTAGTATTTGAATAGAATCGAACCCTATTAAATTGTTGTCCTGATTTTGTTTTGTGTGCAATGTTTGGTCCACCAGTAATGCTTTGTACGTTTAAATTCAGTCCCACTATCTTCAGCAGATACCTGACTATTACACTTAATTCTATATTTTAACATCAATGTGATATAGATCTATACCCTAAATATATAGTTAAAGAATTCCAATGTGACCATTTCTTATGTCCATCCTGGCACTGATGCCAAGGAAAAATGATAGGTACAATCAGGGCATTCCATTTGGGACCTGCAAGCTGCTACGTAAGCCATTCATTATGAAACTTGAATGCTCCCCCCCCCCACTTCGTGTAACTAACCATACACACACAAACACACACACACGATCTGATGGTTGTTGTGTGGATGGAATTTCGAGAACAATACTTAAGATTTTCTAACTTTTGCAAGGCTTTTAGAGCAGAATTTCAAGATTGATAACAAAATATAATTTAGCTACTTATGTTAGTATAAGTTTGTTTTCTTTATCCATTGTATACATGAACGCATTGTTTGCAACTGATTTTGTGCATATTCTTGTCAGAATTGTTTCCCTTGAGTTATTGCACCCGTTAGGAGATGTCTTCAGATGCATCAAAACAGAAGCATATGTGTTGAAGAAATATAAACCCATACAATAATGGGCATAAATATACATTTTGCAATGCAGAGGATGATATCAGCAGCAATGTTCATTTTTGTTGTATATTCATGTGGAACCAAACATCTAACCTCATTTAACAGGATAACTAATTCGGAGAGAAGAAAAATGCTCAAATGCAACATGGAAACGGATGGTGAAGAGAGTGCTAGTGAAAATAGGCAGCATTACCCAAGATTCCATAAAATTATGCATGTAATATTAACAAGAACTCCACAAATCTGACAGATTAATTTTTTTCTCCCAGGAAACACTACTTACAACGTACACCAGAGCAGAAGCACAAATTCAGAGATATTGTGTACAATTAAGAGGAAAAAAAACGTGCCTTCTTTAAGCACAAAAAAAATGTTCTTGTCTTTTCTCGTCGATCAATAATTCGTCGGATATACGTGTGATTTACCGGCCTTCCTAAAAACGTATATAAAAACATGGCCAAATATTAGCATTACGGTTAATAGGAATTGAATTCGTCGTCTGCCCCTTATAGCAATAGATAGATCCAGAGGAGAAAGGACTAGGGTAAACTATGTCCAAGCTTCTTCCTTCGGTAAATGATACAGGTAATTTACCTGGGATAGCATTGGCCATGAAAAGGACCGCTTGAAAGCTATGCAGAAGGAGTGGATTCCAAGATTTACTTCCCTTTTCTATTGCATTCACTGAACACGCCCACCTGTTATAGAAATATTTGTAAACTATGCCCGTCTTAAGAAATAAAGGTAATGAATTCTGTTTTATGTAAACGCACTCAATGACGTTGGGCAGTATTCTGAGAAACGCAAATATATTTTGAATATTGTATGTAGCGATCCTGTTTTATGTCCATTTGTCCATTTGTCCGACTCGTGAATGTCGGAATTCTTTTAGAGTTGGATTTACACTACTTCTCAACATAGGAACCAAAATATTGTTTTCTATATATGAAGTTCCTGAGGAAAATATTTATACTTTTGTTGTAAATAGTATAAATTTATCCTTACAGTAGGTTCTCAAATTGCAATGAACTCCTCGCTATCTTCAGAACGGTGATTATGAGACAACAATGCTTCTGCAGGAGGTTTGAAGAACGATTTCTATTGACTGTGAATAATTTTTATACAAGTAAACTTTTATACTGGGCACAGGCAATTCATTATTGTATGTGCTGCGGAACCAGCCTTTTTGTTGTGGTATATTAAATACGGTTTTGGGGAAGTTTTTTAAATAACTGATTGGCTGAAAACAATTACCGGAAAAAAATTCACATAATTTTTCATAAGAAGCTTACTTATGAATAAATAGTACGCAGTATTAGATCTGAACACAACCCGTTTTCGTTTGATTAGCCGTCGCCGCAGAAGAACTACTGGATATAAACGAGGAGATCTCACCTGACCGGATATTTCTTGTTCTCCCTTACAAAGGAATGTTTCTCATAAACGAGCCTCGCAGTATAATTTTCAATGTTCAAAAAGTTTACTCCTGGATCAATAGGTCATATGATGCAAGAGTTATTTCCCGCTCTTCTAACAATAGTGTAGCGACTTGGCCAAATACTTGCGTTATGGTTTATTGGAAGTGAATTAGTTACGCGTGACCGTCATGCTTAGTAGAGCATTAAAGAGTAAAAAGTAGCGATAATAGTTTTCACCACACATAACTCATTCATGTGGTTTATGTATACTATCGACCTCTTGATTTCTTTTCTTCAGAATTTATCTTATGAGAAGACCCTTAGTTTGGAAATGCCTTAGAAGACAATTTACTGTTACCACAAAAGGGGTGGGTGAGTTCCAGAGGTGCGTTTATTGGTACCACAAAAGGGATGGGTGAGTTCCAGAGGTGCGTTTATTGGTACCATAAAAGGGGTGGGTGGGTTTCAGAGATGCGTTTATTGGTACCACAAAAGGTACATAACATAACTCCAACATAAGTTACATTCTCAATATTTCCTTTATTCCTGACGTTACATTATTATCAATATAATATTCTAGATTTTTATTGGAATCGGGATAAAATAAGAAGAATTTAAATTTCTGCTCTCCATAACTGGAAGAAAAGGCTTCTTATTGCAAAGCAAATAAGAGTCGAGAAACCACTCCACGGCAAGAAAATCCCAAAAATTATATCAGATAGCGAACAAAAATATTTTATATTGAAAGATTAAGTTTTGATTTCGTATCTTTTAATCTCGATAATAATTCATGCAGATGTTACCGTAAAACAAAACTATTTTATGTACATGAACTGACCTGTTCTTTTTTTCCAAGAAAAAAATTAAAAATATTTATGGAATCTGACTTATGTACACATAACGTGACTTATTTTTCGGATCTGTAAAAACATATTATTGCACCATAAACAAAAATATTTAATCGTTCAAACAGAACAGTAAATCATAACGGATATTATCACATAGTCGGTACACTTTACCTATGGTGTGTGCAGTTTCATATTTTGATATTATAATATGTGAACATTTCACTTTATGCAATTCTGATTGGTCCAAATAAGCCCATGAAATTAGTGTACAGTATTCTCTTTACTGATTGGCTGATTTTTTTTAACCCTGCCTTCATGATTTTTTTTGTTTTCAATGAACATTCTGGGCCGTCATTTTTCGAATCGACTCGCGAAAAGGAATTGGGGCAAAATGGTCTCGTCTGTTTCAGTATGCCTAATTTACCTCCACGGGGGTTTGTTATGTCATGTATAACATATAATAACATGGAAAATGGCTAAAACCACAAGACAAAAGCAATAACGACAACAAGTAAAACTGCGGGTATTGCTTGTGTGGGGTGGGGGTTGAGGGAGGTGATATATCTGTAGCATGGAAGCCACCCTATATACAAGCGTGGCTCAAATGTTAACTTACAGACGGATATAAACTCACCTCTTTTCACCGAAGAATGTGGACATAAACCGGTCTCCAAACTGACAGAAGTTTATCCAACCGCTGCATACATACGCGGTAAATATGGATGCAATTCCGAGTCAAAATGAAATTTGTTTACATATTCTGTAGTCTACTGTTCCAAAGCAAACACTGCAGAAATCTGCTCACGTATACATTACAGTAAATATGGTAATTTCTGAATCCTGTAAACCTTATTTCCACATGAATCGCTACAATGTAATATTTAGTTGTAAAAGTGACACTTAAGGTTATGTAAACATGGATCCTCAACTGTAATCAAATGGGTGGTGCATCAAACAATGCGACATCGCGCGCATTGGACATTCTATGTTGAAAATGATTTTGCCTGTGTAAAATGTTCTGTTTAATTGGAAGGACGCTTGTTCTTTGATTTATAGTTTGTAGGAAAAGTATAATCTACTTTTAAACGTCAATACTAGTTAACTTTGGTTGAGGCTATTTTTTACGCACATTAAATGAAAGATGCAACGTCTATCAGAATGAACGAAAATATTCGTTCTTCTTTTCATCTAAATAATTTCCAATGAAATAAAAACTGTGATAAAAGAATCTCAGATAGGTAATGATTTAATATTAAATTTATGAAAGTCGTTGAATAATGTCCATCTTTTGCTGGCCAAGGCTCGCAAAAGCTGGACATTATTCAACTCGTTTCATGAACTCAATATTAAATCATTGCCCATTTGAGACTCTGTATTAATCGTTCGAACGAGTTCTAAATTGTTCTAAAGGAATATAAAATCGTTAGGACGATTTGGTTAAACGTTATAACGGATTTCCAAATCAAATCATTTGAAAGAGAAAATGAATGTTCTCTGACTTTATGTTTGTTCTATTTCTGTTCGAAAAGTATTGCATCCGTCATAACGATTTACTAATTTCTTATGACGACTCAGTAACCTATCCAAACAGTTTAGCAACCCTTTCAGTAGTTAGTTATGACTACATACCAACAGTTGAAAAGATTTAGCAATATTTTATAACGAAATACTAACTCCTTCTAACGTACTATTTATTAATTATAAAGAACTATTTAATAGTCCTTACAACGAAATTAATAATCCTATATAACGATTTACAAAGTATCAATAGTCCGCTACAGCACATTAGTAATCCGTTATAACGATAAAGCTAATTCGTTAGAACGAATTACGAATCAATCATAACGAGTTACTACTTCATTAGAACGATTTATTATTGTTTTGTTAATACCTCTATATGGGCGGCCTAGTCAAGTTTGCACTCTTCAGTACTGATAAAACTCCACGTTTATAACCCTTATGGATTGCCATACTGTGTGGTACAAATTAACGGCCATAATGGTCCCCCGTAGCCGCACTCCGTACTTTGAACACACGTTACGCGTGCGTATCAACACCAACAAATTTTATCAACTGAATCACCCATTGCGAATGTGCTATGTGATCGCTGACTACTTTGTTCACGCCGTTGTTACTACCGATCACATGAGAGTATATGCCAAATGATACAAAATGGGAGGAAAACAATCATTCCCAGTAGTAAATCTGCCAAAGAACAGAATTGTTGTCATTACTGGTGCAAATACAGGTACGTACGTGAGACTTGTACTAATATAAGTATGTAACACAGGAGCTCGACGTTTGATAGCAGTAACATTTTTTTTTTCTTTTCAATAATTTCGTTGGCTTTTATTGCTACATACCACCAAAATCAATGCATCGTCGAGGTCGAGAGAAATTATCAAGAGAAACTGACATCTGTACTGTAGTCCCATCCTCTACAATGCATCGTCTCGTAGTAGAGAAAATTAGAGATAAAAGTGAACATCGACATTGGATTCCCTCTGATTAGGGAGTTACCAACTGTAGGTGCTCTTTTAGATCAATCAGAGAAGAGGAATCTCGTGCAGATGTCAATGTCTGTCTACAGTTTGGTTCATCTTAGACAATGCATCGGTTTTTGATAGTATTTAGCAATTAAAGTCGATGAATTTGTTCCATGCATGGTATGATAAATTATGGTGAATTCGACTAATTTTTTTTTTTTTTTTTAAATTGAAAGCAACACTTCGAAAATAACACTATCTAACATTAAGCTCAAGCGGTGTGTGTGTGTGTGTGTGTGTGTGTGTGTGTGTGAGAGAGAGAGAGAGAGAGAGAGAGAGAGAGAGAGAGAGAGAGAGAGAGAGAGAGAGAGGGTGAACCCTACAACTTTGTAGAGACCTTATTTTTGGAAATTAAGGGTTCCCTGAAGAAAAAAAACATTTTTGTCTTAATAATGAAAACTTCTTTAATTGACCAGATTTTTTCACAATCTGGTCACGTGCGTATGTCATTCACCCTCTCTGCTGCTATGATTTTTATCCAAAAATAATATCAAGTCCGTTGCGATATCTTGACCTAGGATCATGTAAATTTATTGTTACAAAACCAAATGGAGCAGCTTGTGTTTTTGAAAAGAAATTTTTAAATTTATTCATGTCCATGTCGCCTGAACACCAAGTATAATAAATATTCTGCAGCGTATGATTATCAACTCCGTTGAACACAACTAAAATATTACAGTTGTCTCTGATTACTTTTGGAATTTGTGTATAACGCTGTGTAACATAAATCACGTCTGTATTTTTATGTCTACCTCGTGAAAATATTCTAGCTGGATTTGATTGTTTGTCCAGCATAACATCATCATACACTACCAAATTATTAATGAATCCATCCAGATCATCTACGGATGGCGCTTCATCAATATCAGTAATAAAGTCTATGACATTGTCTTCATGTAACGATTTTGCGTTTTCATTAAAATCTTAAGTACTTCGTAACATCGCTGATCATCTACAGATGGCGCTACTAAATATAATTTATCCCACTTCAGCCATCGCATTATTAGATTAAGCAGTAATTGCGTCTTCCCACTTCCAGATGGGCCTATTATAATCATTCTGATAGAATTCGGAAGCGCTGGATGGTGTTTTACTGGTTCTTGTTTTCGTGTCGCAGAAAAGTCAATTATATCCATATAATAAATAATATGAGTCTATATTGTGTTCGATGCAGAGCACCTACCGATACTACTGAATTAACGACAATAACAACAAAAAATAAAAGACGTGCACTTACAGGCAAGTGTGTGAAATGTGGCACCAAGAAATATAAATTTATTCCAACAAAGACAGGTGGGGTGATATCGCTGCTTCGTTAGGAAAATTACCAGGAACTCCATGGGCTAAATATCCCGGTGAGAAACATTTACACGGATATAATTATTGTGGTCCTGGAACTCGTCTCGATATCAGACTCGATGATCAAGATCAACCAAAACCAGGAGAGTATCCAGTAAATAAGATTGATCAAGCGTGTCATGTTCACGATGTTGCTTATAAAAGTAAGGATTTGCAACACCGACATCTCGCGGATGTAAAATTGATTCACGCGTTAAATTCTATACCTAATAAATCTCTCAGAGAAAAATTAGCTAGTTTTCTAGTAAAAACTGCTATGAAAGGTAAACTGGTGTTAGGGGCTGGTAATTAATTATATAACTATCATAATGGAATCTGTTTATTATTCCCCGAGAGGATTTTGGAGAGGTAAAGCAGCGATTAGTAAACTCGCCGAAGCAGCAAAAGTTTCACGTGATGTCGCTGCATCATGGTTAGCACGACAGGCAATATGGTAAATCTTCCTAAGTCCACCTAAAAGAATTCATTACGCGCATTTTGATGTTAGTGTCCCTAATGAAGTTCATCAAGCGGATATACTGTTTTTACCACACGATACCATTAAAACACGTGGACGAAAATCACGCACATACAAATACGCGTTAACTGTCGTTGACATTGCTAGTAGATATAAAGAAGCGGAGCCATTATCAACGAAAACAGCATCCGAAGTTGCATCTGCGTTTGAGCGCATTTATCAACGTGGTGGTCTACGATGGCCAAAACTACTACAGGTTGATCCCGTTAAAGAATTTCTTGGAGTGGTATCATCGTTGATGAAGAAACATAATGTTAAAATCAGACGAGGATATACTGAAATTCATCGTGATCAGGCAATCGTTGAACGATTTAATAGAACACTTGCCGAGCGGTTATTCGGATATCAATACGCAAAGGAAATATCTACTGACTTCAAAGATAGATCTCGTGAATGGGTTGCAAGATTACCGAGTGTGATAGCTGCGTTGAATAATGAAATTACTCGTGTAACTTCCATGAAACCTTTTAATGCGATCAAAAAAAAATATATACCCAATGGCTACGGACAACGACATGAATCTTTCTCTCAACCAGTATTAGGTAATGTTACAGTTAGATATTTATATGAACCTGGCGAACTTGAAAGCGGTAAAAAAAGAGCAACCGATCCTATCTGGAGTGCGACTACACATAAAATTTCTAGCGTGGTTAGATCCACTGGTAGATCTCCAATATACAGACTAGATTCTACAGCCCCTCAACGTGGATTTGTACGTGAACAATTACAAGTAATTCCTGAGAATACGCAATTACCACCACGTTCAATTTTGTAAACGTCCAGAGCCTCGACGTCGATTACAATCAAGACAAGTCAGCATTACATTTTCACGTGTATGACCAAGATCACTATTAATTCTGTCTACGGTAAATTGTCTTGGATTATTATTCGAATATTGCCATGACATATTACAGTTGCAACTTGCGCAATGATTATTTTGTAGTTGTTTTAGTTTTATAATAAATTCAGTATCAATATCAAGGTCACGATTATTTTTTTTGTCACACTGCTTATAACCAGATAGTTTTTTCTTATTACGTCATTATTAACAGTTTGATCATTATTTTCTATAAAATTCATAATAAGTCTATGTAGTTGAGATATTCTCCTGACCTTAGAAACTGCGAGATAGACTAAATTTGACCACTCGATCCGATCATCTACAATCCAGATTTTAGTATCAGTTATAGTTAATCCCTGTGACGAGTGAATTGTTATAGCGTATCCTAACGTCCACGGTGATTTATTCATACTCAGCGCATTCTCAACGACATTAATATCGACTAAAATAATATCATTCAAGACAAGATTCTGTATCCTTGGTGGAACCAAGGCACCAGGAATTTCAACATCAATATTCTGTCGTCGAGTATCTGCTGGGCGATAACATAATGGTACAGGTAGATCTGGAAACTTTTCTTTATGTAACGTAAATAATTTATCCTGTAGTTCATCACGAACTATCCTTCTACTCGCGACTATTAAATCAGCGGGATTCCATAAAGTCCAAAATTCATTCATAGAAGTCTCTGGAATTACTCCTCGCATTATCTCACATTGTAATCTGTCTGGCTGAAGTCTGATTAATTTTTTAAATTCCTTCAGCGGTTCATCAATAGCTCTATGGTCATCATTTATTTCTTCATAATAATCTACGTTATTCTTCAGCCATTCATGTGGAGACTCTCCAACAAAGGGTGGTGGTTGACCATTATCGCCGCACATAATCACAGCAGTATTCTTTAGTAACAACCAATCAAGAAATGTTTTTAGTGTTTCTAACGACACCGTTCATATCTCGTCCCATATAATATATTTAGGTATATATTTCTCACCCATTCGTTCAGGAGTCCATGTGTCTCCGCACCATCTAAAGAAACTGTGATAAGTACACGATTTTACTCCTCGTTGCTTTATTTCTCTGGCAAGTTTGTGCGTCGGTGTTAAAACAATCATATCTGATGTATTATTTATAAATAAATTAATTACACGAGTTGTTTTACCTGAACCACCACACACATTAAGATAAACGGTTTTATGTCTAGATACAGGATCATACACAGATGGTGCAGATGACTTTAATATTTGATTATTATTTTTGTAATATGTCTCCACAATTTCAACATCTGCAGATTCAGAATAACTAAGTATATTTTCTTGTTTTATTCTCCATGTTCCCCATTCACCATTACCGAGTTTTAATAAATCTTTATATTTTTTATGTACATAAAATGAATCCGTAGCGACTCTGACAGCGTAACGAGGAAATTTATTTATCATCGATAATAGATTTATAGAAACATATGCCAACATCGAAGATCTTAAATGAGTAAACTGCGGTGACTCGCCATCAAGATAACTCACAATGGTACCTAGTTTCGTTCCATCTGATAAATAAGCATTACATCTGTTTATAAACGTATTTTTCTCAGTTGTATCAGCGATTATAAAATCTAGTTCAGCGTCGTCCATAATCAATCTTGTACAATGTCGTTTATAATCGTATGAACCACCTTGAGTAAATTTACCGATTATCTTTCTACCAAGATCTTTTGTAAATTTCTCATCATGTTCATTTCTGCATTTATTTATTTTAATAATATGATCTTCATCAATATCAGGGAATTCTTTTCTGGTATGATCGATATTAAATCTATTTGGTTCTGGTAACCAAACTTGCTTCTGTGAATTATACGATATAATCGCTTCAGTTACTCTCAACGATATTAAAAATCCAACATCAAGCATATATCGCAATAGTACTATTGGAACCCAACATTTTTCTGAAAAATGTCTTCCAAACCAAGCATAAGTAATCGGATGGAGATTTTCTGCAAATTCGAATAATTCTACATGAGCAAATCCTGGTTAAGTCAACATCTGGTAAATGTCCGTTTATCGCAACCCTGGTCATGTCATGTGTAGGATGTCCGAATCTCTTAAAGTATTTAGAACATACTCCATATCCAAGAAAACTCCCAGGATAACATGCAGCCATATCAACCGAGATAACATCACTATGGTTGTATTTGGTGTTCCATAATCCACCGTGACCATATTCTACACAGCTTTTCTTGACATCTTCAAGGAATTCCGATCGTGTTGGTTTCCATAAATTTTTTCCTGAGCGAAATGAGCCGCTACAGATGGAATTGTAAAACAATTATTTAATAATTGTCTAATTTTGACATCGTCTGAAGTATATTCACGCCAAAGGCGCTGCGCAAGATGTTCCATTTCTACATTAAGAGATTCTGTACGGTAAATATCACCATTAGGCCGTACAAACTGATCGTAATGATCATATTCCGAACTCTGAAATAACCAAACGGATACAGGGTCGGTTTTGCTGATATTTTTAATAAAATCAAAGATGTCACCGTTATAAAATTTAACCGTTCTATCTCGTGGAAATATTGTTACTGCTGAGGTCCACGCGTGCGAATTATGATCAATAATATCTATCGGAGCTCCTCTTGATTTATATTTCGATTTATATAAAATCTCTCCCGTCAGCGTTTTTACTGTTATTGGGAATTTTAATTTCTTTTCTAGCTCAGCGATATCTTTGATAGACGCTCCGGTGTCTTTAACCGACTCTGCCCATGTGTTTATTTTTTTACTTCTTAAATCAGTTAAACCATTACCACGTATCGCGTTTGTAAAGTGTTCTGTAACTCGTTCAGCTACGCAGTTTATTCTTGATATTTTCATCGGTTTGAGATCCGCAACATTAGGTTTATCATTCAGCGGAAATATTCCATATACAACTACAGTTGCTGGATAACTTTGTATATAGTAAGGTTTGTCAACACCGGTTAGTATTCCAGGTTTGGATCTGTTATTTAAGAGAACAATATTACCCCCGGACTGCACACGGACTGGATCACGCTTATCACGAATAATCCAGATATCGTCATCTGTCTCTACAATAAATTTTATTAAAATAAAATATTTTTGATTATCACGGTGATTAATAATTACTTTTCCTCGTTTGTCATTCATCATATTAGTAACATTTCCAACTCTGAATGTTGACCACACATGAGCAGCACCATCGTCACGAAATTCCTTTTTTGCTTCACGAATACGTTCGGTTACATCCTCATCCGTTAATGCCAGATCCTGCATCGAAGTACTAAATTTATATTCTGATAGTCTGTCAAGGTCAAATCTAGCTGCGTAGGGTTCAATCGCGGATAATTCCTCCATATTATAATTAGGGCAAGTATATATTTAATTGAACATTAATCTTTTGTATATGATTCAACCAAATCAATGCCACTGGTTAAAAATCGGTTATACGTCTCCGTGTAACAGAACATGCGTGACTGAATACTGTAGTTATCATATGCAATGTGTCAGAAATGGAAGTCTAGGACCAAAACCGTGTATTGTGTGTAGTGCTGGAGTGCGAGGAAAAACTCAATTGTGCGCGCAATGCGGTGGTAAAAAGTACAGAGAGTTGAAACGATATTATGATAAAAAATATAACGCTGACTCTCCTATAAAAACCGAAGAAGATTATTTGGCTAGATTTTCAAAAAACAATGATTTAGACAAATAAATATTATATATAAATGGAACAAAATGAGTTTGTGTCACATCCAATCCTTACCAATTATGAAGCATCTCGAGAAGGTGTGATTAGAAACTGCAGATTGAAAAAACCAGTCGGTAGTATTGATAATACTGGTTATCTTAGATTTACTGCTAATGGCAAGAAAAAAAGATATTTATCTCATATATTTACCTACGAGTGTTATTTTGGAATAATCAAAGATGGATATGTGGTGGATCACATCAACGGCAATAAGCTTGATAATTCGATTTCTAATTTACGAGTTACTACACAGAGTCAAAATTGTAAATCCGGAAACACAGGAAGGTGTAAATTATACAGAAAGAGAGCTATTAAATCAGTGAATACAGAGACTGGGGAAGAAATTAGTTTTGAATCAATTAATTCTGCTGCCAAATACTTTGACATAGTACCACGATCGGTACAATTTGTCGCAGAAAATATACAAAAATCTTCCTTTTCCAAAAGATTTACACAAAAAATAAGATTTCAATACGTTTAGTCTACCGTATTTTTAATATTACCAAATGATTATTTGACACCTACTGAAACATAGTTGGAATACAATATGAGGTATCCACAATGCGAAACATATCCAAATCTATGATACATACTGAAACGTTAATTTTCCCAAGGGTTTTTTTTAGCCATAATTACAGTCACTGACTCTGTCAGGGGTCCACCTTCATCGTCGCTGCTCTCAGCGTCATTATCATTTTTGACAGAATCAGATAGCATAATCTTTCTTAATTGCATTACACGATTATCCACAATCTTTTTTCTTTCGTACTCGTGAGACAGTTCGGATTTAATATTTTCGATCGAACGTGCAAGAGGTGCAAATAGCTTTACCTGATTGTCGTTTACTATAGCTAGTGATTCAAGCATGGATTGATAAATTAATTTTATAAATCTGTAGTTTGAAGATAGTGTATATTTATTATCAAATTTTCTCTGTTGCAGTAATTCAAAATCGCACATAATTTTCTGAGGGTCGAGATTATCAGATATTTTTTATTCCGTTATGTTTTAGTGTTTTAATAGCACAGATAATATCATTGATGTTTTCATGGTTCATTATATATATATATATTTATATATTTAATATAAAAAAATATTAGCTCCCATGACTTTTTTTTTGTCAGGGAGCTGTTTTTGTGTGATATATGGTTATGAAATATATACAGATGGTTTATGATTTTGGACTGCACAAACATAAACTTATCCTAATGACGTATGATTCTATGAACATGAAATATATACAAATGGTGATGACGAGGGAATCTTGTCTACGTCCAACAGATTTTGTACACTCTCCCCCATACAAAACCCCGGGAGTGTAAAAGGTACACCCCTCAAGGGTGTATGATAGGAGAGTGTATTTTGTCTGTTGTGGATATCGAGGAAATACTCCGGGTTCCCCCAATTAAATAGCATCAGTCGCCAAATGCAAGATAATATCTTTAGCATTTTTGGAGACTCGAACACGCGAGAGTCTGTAGAGCTTCGATCTACGTCCAACCGTCTTACCATTTCGGCCATCGTTCTCTTATCAATAATACAGTTAAATTTAAGTAATATATAAAATATTTGCTGCTTCACTAACAGCGGCTTACAGAAAACAGATAGATCACTAAATAATTAACGAAAACGATTGTCGTAGGGACTGAAACATCATTTCTGTCTAAAATGAGATTTTATAGTTTCCAAAAAATATATATTATAACACTGAGTCTATACGTAAAGCCGTAACAGCGGATATTGATTTAGTTATATAGCGGTTCTTAAAATAACTTTACGCACAGCTGTTATGGAAAAATCAATATGCAGCCAAGTCTTCTAGATTTCATTGTGCACGGATTTTATGTAAACAAAAAGAATATAGACATCCGGATATTGTTATAATAACGTATTATGATTTCACATACAGGTTTATATTTAGTTCTTCGTTCCTCGTGTCCAGAATTCTATTATTTTGGTCTGTAAGTTTAAAGTGTATTCTTGATAATAACGGATTATGAACTCGCAGGTACACGGGGTTAATTGGCTCTGATACAATTAACGAACCGGGAGGGACCAACGGACTAAAACTGAATAATATGTACCCTTGCTGAGCTTGGCTAGATTTAGAAAGATCTACCTGATAGCTACCTTCAATAACATCACATACCAGATTGACTGCAATTGTTGTTGTTATATTTACAATGCCTGGCGATATATGACGTCCGGCACCAAAGGGATTGTTATTGTGTTTTAGTATAACCGGTGGTGGGGCTATTTTTCTCCACGATTCAATTACTCCCGGATAATATTCTTCAATAAGATCATTTAATGATTTCTTCATTTTAGCGTTATTTAAATCTGGTATAACAAATGTTTGTAAATCTTTTTCTGTTATTTTATAATGATTAAGAAATACTTGTTTAGATTCTGGATTTGTGTAAGGATTTCCATCGAATTTAGTCGCAGTGTTTATAATACTTCGATTGGCGATGTATAAATCGAATAAGATTCCATTTAAATGTTTTATTGACTCGATTATTTGCTGCTTTAAACTTTCATTATAATGTTGTGATAATGAAATAAGTAAATTTCTTAAATCATTAAACGTTTTATCGTATTCGTGTTTAAGAGTATCTAAAAAATGTTTAATAAATCCTACATCAACAGTATATAAACTAATCTTCGTCCTGGTGTCTGTGTTAATAATAAATAATGCTTTATTCAACTTGGGGATCCTTTTACCGTCAAAATCGGTAAAGTAGTATATATCGTCGTTTGGAAATCCAAATCTTGTTTTACTCCATGGTTGTTTTTTTCGATATTCTGGATCTTTAATGAATTTTTTTTCACTCGTTTTAAATTCTTCTATTTTTGGTTCTGAAACTCCATTATAAACAGGTGCAACTTCAGGCCATCCTAACACTGATCTAATCGAACTCTGATAAATATCTACGAGGTAATCAGGAGAATTTATTTCAATCACCGCTGATAGTGTTGGTTCGTAAACAGTTATTGCTATTTTAGATTCTTTCCCTGTAATAGATTTAATTCTGCGTTGGAATTCATCATTAATCTGTTCTATTTGATAACTGCCCGTTGAAATTCCAACAACTTGCCAGTCAGGTGTTCCATCCGGTTTATTTTTATTCGCAAATACCAGTGAATTATTTGGTTGTTGTCCACCAAACGGTTTTGATCTAATATTAGGCCAACTATAATAAACTCGTAATTGCGCTAATGCTATTTCCTTTGCTGGAATTGCAGTCGGAAAATTAACGCTAAATTCAGGATTGGTTGAACTTAATGATATCATAGTAGTTTTTGACGGCGTTGTATTAGCTACGATCTGCTGAAGTAATTCTAACGATGACATTATTATTATCGTTATTATTTAATTCTCCATCTTTCCGTTATTATCACTAGCGATTATGAACGCTTCATCGTAGGTTTTCATTATCGTTACGAACTTTTCATCGGATATTTTACCATCACTGAGATACGCTGAAATATACGAGCATAATTTAGTGTATGCGGTTGTTGCTGTGTGCAATTTCATTATATACTCGTTTAGTTTATCATTCGTACACGTAGATATTTTTTTTAGAGATAATACTGAAAATACCTGCGCATGTTGTTGCCGTTGAAACTATAATTGTTACAACTGCAGGCGCTGTCATCGTTATTGTTGATAGTAATAATCCAGTTCCAGCAATAACAGCAGAAACCGAGTATACCATTATATCAATAACAACCATACGACGACGATATTTTTTTACCTTTATCGTGTAATCGTCGATATTTTTTAGTTTAGTTTGACACTCACATACTTGAGCGTATCTGTGACGTTGAACGTCGATAAATGACTCTTGATTCATTATACTTATTTAGGTAACTAATTGAGGAGTTTCGGCTACAAACTCAATACACCACCAATAATCTGCTGTGGTTAACTTTTTATCATCCGCTATCAGCATAAACGTTTCTTCAGCATCTTTGTTTAACACTATAGACACAATTCCAGAAAAATCATCGGTTGAATGACGCCATGGAAATGTGGTAAATACAGTAAATTTTGCACTACTAAATACAGATAATCTGTATACACCAGTAACCTCTGCAGTGTGTTTAAAAGTGTTATTTTCCTGCGACCATGTTGCCTTTCCTGATGCGACTGTGTACACGATATTAATGATCTGCTTGTGAGGAATTTTAACGAGATTAGTTTTTTGAATAATATTAGGAATACCACTAATGATATCGTTGAGTCTTGCGTTAATGTCAGCGAGATTAATAATAACAGTTGGTGGAGTTCCAAAAAATTCGTTAATATTTCTGTTTACATTTCTACGAAAATTTAGAAATGTTTGTATATGACTATTATATTCAGTTCTAAATGCAGCAATTCCATCATTGATAGTCGTTAATGAAGTAGTTATTGGAATTTCCCTATCGTCGACGTATTTCTTCGTTGCAGCGTCGAAATCTGTTTCTGGTGTTCTGAGATTATTAATACCATTATTATTCATGTCGAGAAATGCACGCATTATACCACCACGCACTGACACGTATTTGGATTCTTGATCATCGACGTATTTTTTGTTGCTGCGTCTGTATCTGCGATTGGATCTCCAAGATATGTAATTTTTCTTCCTGACATAATAATGTTACCGGTAAATACATCACCAGTTTTCTTAACATAGTCGTTAACCGATTTACCGGAATCCTGTATTTTACCCTGATCAGTGAAAGTAACGACATTATTAACAACCGCATTTGGAATTCGTACAAGAACATCTAGTAGTTGTATATTACTCGTTTTTAATCGTCCTTGTTTGTCCTGAAAAACGACGACTTCATTTTGATCCACACTTGTGATATTTAATAAATCATCGATTTCATTTCTGAGCTGATCAAGAGTTGCATATTTAGATAAATCGAACTTCTGAGTTTTACCTAAGGATCTTCCATAAATATCTACCATTATATTTACTGATATCAGTTTAAGTATTATGACGTAGTGTAGTGAACGCGTGTACGACTTTATGAGGCGGTGCTGTTGATTTTGATACAGCATCAAGCACAGCGAGGGTTTCACGGCCGCATATTGGAGGATCAGTTATTTTTTGTGTCGGTAGCGTTGAATACCAGATTGGAGCAGTATTATTGCTAACGTAATGAAGAAATTCTTTTGGTGGTGCTAATCCATACGAATCGAAATAAATAATTCCACGTGGATCAATTGCATATGCGACCCAGTGCGTGCCTGGGCCAGAATTTTTATCGAGATTAATAATACCGGTTTCATGTTGCATTGCAACGGTAGGTAATTGATCGCGCATAAAAACACCTCTGAAATTTTTTATTTTTAATTGCTTAGCAGCATTAAGTAAATCAAAATTGGACATGGGTGTTATTAGTAAACTGTCCCTGGTAATCTTAGACCCTTTCCGTACCAGTGTGGAGTCCCTGGTAATCTTAGACCCCGACCGTATGCTGGGCCTGATAATCTTAGACGGCCCGGCTGTGGTACGTTTGGTGCTCTTAGACGTCTTCCGTGTTGCTTTTGTCGTGATCTTTTTTTTAACTTTCTGCGTGTATAATTCCTTGACCCGTTGCTTTCTTTAACGCCATTCCAGCAGCAGTTCCAACAGCACCTAGCGCAGCTGCCTTTGCAACAGCTGGGGCTGCAGCTGCTATTAATGCTGGTATTGCTGCAAGAAGCGGAAATATACCACCCGTTTTAGCAATATCTTTGATGGCGCCCGCAGAAAGATTAAGTTTGACGCCTTTATTTGATTTTTTAGCGTCGTTGAAGTTTTTAAACTGACGCTCGGTCAACGACAGTTTATTTGCACCGGTCATCTGTTCTCGCTTTAGCGATATTTTTATTCCACAATTAATTTTTGATGCTGATTGCAGCCTTTTAATCTGACCAGGAGTCAGACTCACACTAACGTGATGATATGACATTATAATTATTATGAACGATCTAATTACATGTTTTCTACTGGAGCATCAATAACTCTCATTCGTCCACCAACACCTTCGAGTAACATCGATTTATCGCTGAGTATAATAGCGATTGCTCTATAACCGCCAGGAATAACTGGTGGACCGGCTATTCTTGGTGGTGACCGTGCTACACGAGCTCGAAAATGTATATCAACTACTGACTGTCTGAACAAATCTAAGTGTTCTAGTGAGAAGTAATAAATCGGATACAGTGTTGTAAAATCCCGCTGGGATATCTGTAAACCAGTATCAACATTTTGATCACGACCCATAAACGTCATTAATCGATGATATACACGTGCTACATGATTTTGATCGAAACTCAGTAATATATCCTCGGATGGTTCTTGATGCCCATTTATTCTTAAAGAAACTTCACTAACTCCCAACGTGTCAAACACCATTGGATTTCGTGTTTGTGTGTTTTCTCGTGAATTCTCCTGAAATGCGATAAATATGTGTCTTGGTGCAGAAATACCCTGCTGTGATGCTATATGCCATGTGAATAAACCAACAACTTCACTTGAAATACTATCTGTAGTCATCGTCAACCATGATAACATCGATTTACCACCTTGACGCATAAAACTAAGTAAACGTTCTTCTTCAGGAATTGTTGGAGTCATTACTGGCATCCACAACGAAAGTTTTGTTAGTCTTACTATACACGCATCATCTGCATCACGTCGCCAGATTGCATCATTCTCGTTGTCTTTTCTAACAAGTACAACTGTATGCTTGGCTCCGAAAATGACCTTTCTGACATTTCTACAAAACCCAAAAATATGTGATAGTGGAATCGCACACGAAAATTCTTCTTCATCATTTAACATTGCTCGACGTGATGCGAATCCTAAGTTAAATTCTGGATTTGGAAAAGGTAGATCTTCAATATCAGCATCAGCAGGAGCAACAGGGTGGTCAGAAGTATCCTTGACAAACATCATTGATGGACCAGCTGATCTTGAATAATCGTCGCTGTATCTTGCAAGACCCAATATCGTCGTGGCAACATCAACATCATTCTGAATTGATTCAATATCTCTCCCATCAATCATGTATGTACCGCTTTTGAATAACGCCATAATACCGTTGTTAACAAAACCAGGTATATTTCCAATTGCAACCCCTGTACCATCTGCTTGTAAAATTCTACCTTCTACTTCAATAAATGCCTCAGCGGGTAAGAAATATCTACTTGTATCCTGAACCTGTAGTTCAATTCGTCCACGCTGATTTGGCTCTCGTGCGTCGTAAGAATAATACTGATAATCGCGCACAGACTCATCTTTGAGAACTGGTGCATCCATGTCAAACGCGGGGTCAGATACGCGCTTAAACATCTTTATTATTATCGTCTTCGTCTAACTCGAAGACCACTTCCTGCTATCAGACTAGCGGTTATATTTTTTCCTTTTCCGACATCGGGATATCAGCTAACTCCGCTAGTTTTTGATTAGCTGCTTGATTTATTATTTTACTTACACTTGCGGGCATCACTTCAGTGCTAGGTAATTTCACAGGTTGAGGTCGGGCCGGTCTGCGTATTAATCGTGATAGTCTATCTTTAATTGCTGAAAACGCTTTGCTAGCGAGATTACCAACAGCGCCTATACCTTTTTCACGAACAACATCAATAGCTTTCATTCCCAGCTGCTTTGCAATCGGTATTGCTTTTGGGGCTATCCTTCTAAACAGACCCTGAATAACATCACCTAATCCATCTCCGTAGGTCGTTTTGTATACCGGTAATCGAGAATTTATTACCCTGACCATGGTAGGTCCACGTTGAGTACCATGCACGATCATTTTATTATTAACTGTTTTTATCACTAATTGTATCTAATCACTGTAATAATCGTCGGCGATTTCATTAATAAGGGATCGATACACATTAATATCCATGATGCCGCCACTAAATAATCGTTTACAAATATCAGCTGCTTCATTAATGATTTCTGATGAATTATTACCAGCTCGTTTTCCTCCGATGAGGATTTCTAGTCGATCAACATCAGCAAGGACGTTATTGGGACAGGTAATAAGACCACTTCCTAGACCACTTCCAGTTGCTCCGGGAGCGTCTTGAAATTCTTCTTCTTTCTCTTCTCTTGGTTGTTGTGATGATGGTAATCTGATTTGTGGTGATGGTGGTAATTCTGAGTAATCACGAAATGATTGTTTAAATAGTTTTAGTTCTTTTTGTTGTTGTTGTTCTATTGTTTTTTGTCGTTCTTGTTCTCGTTGTAGCTTTTGTTGTAATTGTTGTGATCGTTGTGGTGTTTTTTGTCGTTGTTGTTGTTGTTGTGATGATAGTGGTGATGATTCAAATTGTAGTGGTTGTGATAATCGTTTGCTTTGTTTAGTCTCTTCTATATGTCTATTTACAGTATCAATAAAATTGTTTAAATTTATAATATCATTAGATCTGATTTCTGGAGTACCAGTAGCGACGCGATATATATCCTTGATCCAATTGGTAGAGCTTAATGATTTAACATGTTCTGGTTTTACATATTTTTTTCTTTCATAATATCCAAACGCGGCAATATCAAATAATTGGGTTGGGCCCCTGATAGCAGCAATACCTTCAGGCGTAAATTTATCTATTATCTTAGTTCTGGTTCTTGGTGGTTGTGGTTGTGGTTGAGCTGCTTGTGGTGGTGGTTGAGCTGCTTGAATACGGCCAGCAATATCAGCAGGCAATGTTGCAAGAGCTCTTTGTGTTGCCTCAGTTGCTGTAACAATTTTCTTCGTTGGTTCGACAATCGGCTTAAATAATTTTTCTGTACCTTCTGTAAATTCCACTTGAGATTCCTGACTTGATTGTAGTTGTTGCTTAACAGAATCACGAACAGGTAGATATTTTTTAATTGCCTCTAGTCGCTCTCGAGCTAATTTAGCTGAGTGTGGTTCTCCAATACTCATTATTGATAATATCTATAATGGCTGTTTAATTCATAGCAGCAGTAGAGCTGAACGACAAAAAATTGAGTAACCCGCGAGTAAACGAAATCGCATAAAAATCTATAAAAAAATACGTCAACAAAAAGTAACGGAAATGAGCTAACCCAAACGATTTATTATCAACTATATGGTAATAATAAAAGTTAGGAGGTTCGGTTTATGTTATTGACTTTTTTTTTCAGCCTCTGTAGGAACCTTTATTTTTTATAAATAAGGTTTCAGCCAAGTAGTCTGTTCAGCTCTACTAGTTAATTTAGCTGAGTGTGGTTCTCCAATACTCATTATTGATAATATCTATACTGGCTGTTTAATTCATAGCAGCAGTAGAGCTGAACGACCAACGCGTAGTGACCAGATTGTGAAAAAATCAGAAAAAATCTGGTCAATTAAAGAAGTTTTCATTATTAAGACAAAAACTTTAATGTCTCAGGCAAGTGGTCTGTTCAGCTCTACTGCTGCTTATACTATTAAACTGTACTAACATGCAGGCAATACATGTAATATTAAATTGCTCTAAAATTCCGGCATGTAACATTAATCTGCTCTAATATCCAGGCAAATCATTTAATATTAAACTGCTCTAACATTCAGGCAATACATGTAATATTAAACTGTGCTAGCAATCAAGCAATACATGTAATATTAAAATACTCTAACATGCAGGCAATGCATGTACTATTAAACTTGCATGCAATGGAATTTCTTTCCATACGTAGAGATGTTGCAGTTCTGGGACAGTGCAAACTGGATAGCTCTACACACCGAAATAATTAAGTTGTTAATATCGGTGGAAATCAAAGCATCAAAGAAAATGTTATATTACCATCCAGTTGTTTCGCGTGCCGTAACGGAGCCGGGATTAGGCGGAGACGAAAATTTACAATGGGTAAAATCTTGGAACGAACTAATAAATAATGACACCGTATCATTTGCCTTTCCACAAGCCCTCATTTGCGATTGCTGCTTCGTCTCAAGTGTCGCTAATGTCATATCATATTTTATGCTTGGCTAATTCCTCTTTCCGTCATTTTGGACTGACCGGGTCATCCGTCTGTATAGTCAAACCGGGCTCGCTTCAGGGTACTAGTACATTCAAGCAACACACAAATATAGAAAATTACTTCTAATGAGTTCTTATTTGACACACCTCGCGGATAGGTCTGTGTGACGAATGAAGGGTTCAGGTCTTTTGCCCATCCAAATCGGGTTAAACCGCTTAAAGTAAACACATTGATTGAGGACATTGCTGGGTTGACTGAAGATAAGATGCTTTCCTATGGAAATACGTCGAATCCATATATTTGATTAGAAGTTAATTATATTCCATATTGTTTTAATCAATATGACAATGGATGAGATGGTTACCAAAAAAAAAATGTTCTTACGTGAGAGGGAAGGATGACACATAAGTTCCAGGTACAGCGGTTAATTATTAATTCTTTACAGCGAGCGAGTTTCTGCGGATACTCAGGGTAGCATCTATATTAAAATCCACATTGAGAATGTAATTGACATAATTCAAATACCTTCGATATCGAAAGCTTGAAATAAAGAAATTCCATTCCTATCTCCATACCACAAAGTCTCTCTCTCTCTCTCTCTCTCTCTCTCTCTCTCTCTCTCTCTCTCTCTCTGTTTCTTGAGGCGATGATTGAGTCTGTCTAAAGAAGATTACGAAATTGCAGAACGACATAATACTTGTAGAAAAGGCCATATATTCAATTATCAAAATATTTCTCCTGTAATTCATGTGCCTTCATCCAACTTCGCCAAGGAATGATATCGAATGGTGTCGAAGTTTAATACATTTAAAACTGATAAATTGATGATCATCGTGGATCGGAAGGATGTCAGTTATAAGAAGTGTTTGCTCCACGCTTATTTGCTATCCTATTTAATAATATTAAAATCTGCTAAGCGATTTTGATTTTCGAGAAGTCGATTTAAAAATATAAGTCGAACTGAATTATTGATTTTTGTGTATTTATTCCTGATGAAATATGAACCAAAGTTTCCTCACGTTTTGTCTCTCATCATCTTTAAGGCTTCGAGTCTTGGATTAGATTGTAGATTCATATTTTTACCTATCCAGATATTAACAACATTCTTCATGTCTACTCTGCAATGTAAAACGAAACTATTTTATTTTCCTGTAAAATTATTTAAAATATACCCTTTTATGTTACAAGATGGGATCAAACTGCAAAAATTAATTTTGTTATCCAAATGTAAAACCGGCATGAATTTAACAAAACAATAGAATATTGAGAGAGTGCTTTCGTCCTTCTTCAGCAAGGTTCTGACCTCGCCTCTTCTCCATTATATAATTTCCCCTTAAGATGTTCTTTATCTGTAGCGAGCGAATACATATTGGGTAGAAATTCATCATTGGTTTGGCTTTGGCAAAAAAAGAGATCTTTCAAGAGCATATTAACCATTCTAAACTATTGGACTTTGATATTCGTTATCAGAATTCTTTTACTGATTATCTGACGGTGTCATTCTTGTTTTGCTACGTTTCTCTAAACCAGTCAGGAAGCCGTTTGCTTTGGGAGTTCTCTGTCTCTACTACTTCCCAGTGCTTTAAGGCACTTGATTTCAAATCACGTACTTCGTGCAACACACCTTATCAAAGTACTATGGATACGACTGGACTGCGAAATATTTTATTTACTTATATAATAATTTGTTTATTGTTTCGTGAAGTATGACTACATATACTTTTGCTTCCCAAAATAATGTTAGAACTGGAAAGGCATTGGTCATGGACAACGCTAAACGACCAAACTGAATGTAAATACTGAATGCTCAGAATTCTGACCCAACGTTATTGCGTACATAATAATACAGATTTAAAGGGTAATATAAATTAAGATACAGTACTTCTTTTCTAAAATTTGGCTATCAAATGTTAATGACATGTCATTATCAAATACCGTGAAAAAAAAACAGTTTCTTTGTCAGAGGATTTTTAAATACTTTATTAGTATCATGATAGACATATCCGCATAAAATACTAAAGGATTGAGACAAAGTCATTTTTATTGTCATGCATTTTCATTGTTCAATGTTTAATGATTTTGTAGATTTGGGACAATTATTGTCCATTCTATTAATTGTACTTCTGAAGGATGTTTGTACATTTGAAATTGTTCAAAAATAACAGAAGACAACATTATAGCTTTTGGAGTAAAACGGTTTTCGACCATTCTAATTGGCAATAACACACGATGACGAACCAACCAATATTTAATCCCAACTGGGGTCCAAAGACAAGTGCACACGACTCCAATTTTATGATTTTAATCATTAATTTGTCATCTCGAGCATCCATAATCCTATTCTATATACGGGCGTCTATTAAACCGGCAATCAAACTCATACTAATTTCACGGCTACAAAGGACAGTGCCTATAACACCACATGGGACCTGATCCACAGTGCTGGATTGCAAGGACACACGACAATCTGCCGGAATGTAAAGCTGGTTCACTGACAATGGCCTTCCGAGCAGACAAGTGATGCTTTCATTAGAAAAACAATAACATCGTCCCAGTATAAGGAATGTCATCTGTAAGAGCACCCGAAAGAGAGAACAGATGGCCAGTAGAGATCAACCGATTCAGACATCTGTGCCCACTGATATTTGACTTCAGTTCAAACGATGAAAGTCATCAATCTAATCAATATTAAACTATGAAAGTGGCTTAAAATAACAAATGACACTCAAACTTTTAATGCAGTGAGGGACATTAACATTCTCGAGTCCACAGCTTTGTGTCTTATAATCTGTCGTTTATAACTAAAGCTATAAAACTTTGTTATGAGAGGCTATTTCCATTTTCTGAAAACTAGAATATCTTTATTCGATAAACTTTATTAAAACCCGGCTAATGACATTTCCTTTTGCTAGAAGAAACAGAAATGGTCAATATTACATGACGAATGAGACACAAAACCATAATACGAAAAGAAATATCGAAAGTAAGTTTTGAGCTTCATTGATTTATTTCATTGTTGTGTGACTCAGAAATATGGTATTATTCTGTAAATAATGCAAATTTAAAAGGTTCTTTAAATTTTCTGCAGATGTCTAGACGTGTAAGTCAAAAGGAGACTTTAATTTATATATCATTGCATTAAGAAAAACACTAAATGAGAAAATTACAAGGGTTCACTAATAGTTGTACCTTTTCTGCAATACTAATTTAGACTTTCTATCGCACAATGTGACGCAGAAAATGCATAGTTATTAGCACATAACACCAGAAATGAACTACGTATGTATCCATGCGCGCTTCGCGTCTTTGTTAAATATTTACTAATGATGGTTAAAATATACCATTGTTATTTATTTCCCGAGTTTCGTTTTTAATTTTAAAGCTAGAATTGAACATCATATTTTATAGGATTGATGAAGACCCCCGCTGCGTGTGATTGATTTTTTAAGATCCTATATTTCATCAATCCTGTAAATTTTCCGAAGGCCATTCATGCAGCGTGTAACTGTTTTTAAGCATCATGACTTCATCAGCCCAGTAAAAAATAAAATTAAGTTCTTATAAAAGGCTTTTGCAAATTTGAAACATTCTTATGAAAGGCTTTTGCAAATTTGAAATATACTTTTCTTTCAACCCTACACAGCATAATATCAGCCTAAAAGCTTCTGAAAGATTTGCTAGTCACAACTGACATAAAAAATTCAAACACTTCCATCAGCAAAATCACGTTTTATGTTTAGCGAAAAGCATATAAAGGAAATTTTGTCTTATCGATGTATTTTCAGGCTTATGTCATTGTTTTATTTTAGAGCGTAAAACGGGTGAGCAAACGGTTTTGACAAAGGGTAATTGCTACTTTTATGACAGGAGAATTCCAAGATTATTAACTTAATGTTTAAAACTTCTATAATAAATATCCACTTATTAGTTTCACCCGAATATACTTCCGGTGATAGTATGTTGGACCGTGAGCAATATTATTCACTGTCAGTCGGCAAGATATACACCACGACATGTATCGAGAAGAATATAAGAAAAATATAGATTGTCTCAATTTGAAACCATGCATGATATGGTCGGGACCGGGGATTGGGGGATGATGTAGACATCAATAACAAAAGAAAATTAGGCTTAAGTCAGACAGAAGGAAAACAGACAAACCAGCGACGGAACAACTGAAACATTTTGAAAAACAATTACTTGTTTTGAGACAGGAAACAAAGACAAAGAAACAATGAAAAAAAAATGAACAACGAAAGAAAGAAAAAAAACCCCAAAACAAAACAAAGAAAGAAAGAAAGAAAGAAGAAATAAATAATGCAATAATGCATCATTTTTACCACAGAGATCGTCCTTGAAGACTACAGGTTATCGCTAAATAAGATCATACTCGTGTCTGGCACATGTGCCCTTTTGGTCAGTGGCAATATAGCAAATCCGTTGAAGTGTAGGCATTCGCCTTAAGAACCAATTTAAAGAAGTAAAGCTATATGTACTTATGCTGATAAATCATAGGTTTATAGATTTGCAAGCTTGACCGCACCCTTTACTCACTAAGGCTAATCATATTTGCCTAAGTCCCACATCCAAAGCAGTCAACTTGAAAGATAAATGATGCTTGACGTTTAATTTCCTCGCTAAATAGACACCACTCAAAAGTTTCTATAATATAGGTTGTAACTGGAGATGTAAAAGAAACTATGGCAACCAGAAAGAGTGGAGAACTGTCAAAACCTGTGGCATATATTGCACCCATCCCTCCCCCACCCCTACCCCCCAACCTTTGTTTATATGGCTATACCATCCTTTGGTGTGACAAATCGTGATATTGATATTTAGCATACGATATATGGCAGTAAAATAATTTTGCCTTAAAATCCTGATTTCATTTTTCTTCTTGACCGATTGCTTTTAACGGAAAGGGATTGAGAGTGGACTTACATTTGAGGCAACACAACTAATATTGTTTTTTGAAAATGTACGCCAATAGATATTTTGTACATCATTTTACAGGTGCAATTTTGAAGCTTCACGTAAATAATTTCATGAATGAGTGCTTCCAATATACTAAACTCAGGACAGTCTTCAAAAGATGAATGGGTCAGCAAATGAAAAACAAAAAACTTTTTGGGACAAATATAACAAAAGGCTTTCGCTAAAAGATATTTCAATCGAATTAAAAACTCCGAATGTGTTCAAAACTGAAAATGTACGGCTATTACCTAAATAGGCAGTGTTTATTGTAAATAATGAAATTACGTATCCTCCGTTTATTTCGTTCATACGTGTAATTTTACCTTAAGAATCTGTGACTGGATTGCCAATCAAACATAGATTAAAGGCACTCTACTCACCAGCTGGGGAAAATAAACGAACATCCATTTGCTTTGTCATATGGAGAAACACATACACATATCCATGCATACACAAATCATATATACGGACATATCTACATACCGACCGAGAAAAGAAAAAGAGAAAGAATACGATACACAGGCAGACAAGCAGATACACATCATATGACTCAAAATAACAAACTTCAGATAGATGCAGTATGAACATTGAGCATTTTGTGCATGGAACTTTAACATGTTCATCCGCTAATAATATGCCTGGCACACATACACTTTGTTGTCTGTAAACCCCTGAATCCTCTCCTTAACGTACCAGGCATGCAACCAGACAAACAAACGGATACGCACACATCGCACATGTGATGTTTCATCAAACCAAACTTTACTGTTGTTGACACTTTTGCTAAAGACATATATAGTGCAGACAAATGCTTCTTTTTATCAATAATTTACAAAGTGAGAGAAAACTGACTCCTGTTAGACCTTCAGCACTATTTCAACCATCATATTGTTCTTGAAATCTTTTAAAGAAAAAGGAATTGGAAAAAATCATTAAACAGACTATCAAGATACGTTTACCTCAGTATTTTTAGAATGTAATCACAACCGCTGGCATGAAGACAGTTAAAACTTACTAATAATTACAGGCACTAAAAAGAACTCCAAGCTGGATCACTCGAGGCCTTTGTACCAAAATACAAGTGAAAAAATATAGTGTAGAAAAGGGAGCATCACTGCAATATGGCGGAAAACCTAGTCACATGCTTCAGTATAGTAGGCAAAACTGAACCATGCCAAAACAGTATGATCCTTTTATAAAACTATTTGCTCAAGGTCGGTAAAGAAAAGTACTTTAATGAATTTTTACGTATATGTAATTAAATTACATGTGTGTTAGTTTTAAAATTCTTTTTTATTTTATTTTTGTTTCATTACATTTTATTGTAATGATAATTTTCGTTAGATTTAAGTCTCTTTTCGGAAAATTGGCTTGACCCGATTAGGTTATAAGTTACTTCAGCACTATTTTTAGTTCATAGATTTTGCAAACATCGAGTGAAGATGATTGGCAATTGCCAAGGTCATTTCGGCCCACGTGTTAGCTGAATTGTAACAGCCTTTCTTTTTTATTTATTTTCAGTGTGAAAATTTGATTCTTACACAGGGCTGTTCTAGCTACGTGATAATTGTCATTTTTTGTTCTCTGTTCAAGTTAGAAATCACGTAGCCTGTCACGTGAACTACCATGTGATCTAAAATCGAGGCTTAAAACAGCCATTTTCTACTAGATCTGTTGAGTTGTATTTTAAACTTTGAGGGCTCAAGAGGTTTTTATTGTTGATGCCAGATTGTTTTGAAGTTCATCTATTATTTGGAATTTAATAATTTATTCTCTAGAAAACTAAACAAGTGCTTCATATTTATAAAAGTTCTGGGTGAAAGAAATTCAGTGGAAATTTATTCTGGAATTATAAACAGAAACATTATAAACTGTGATTCAACGAGGATCTGTTACCATCAGTACAGACATCACCTGACGTCATCGCCTCCATACTGGAATTTCATCGAGATTTGAACCCGGATTCAATTAGAACTGTTTAGTGATAGGACTTATATTTTTCAATCTTAGGATTAAATTCTGGATTATATTCACAAACGTAAGTCCTATTTTCTATTTTTACATTGTTTTCTAGGGAAATAAATTATTTTGTTAAAATATACAAAGCTTGCTGGCTTCACTCTTTTCTCTTGTTATTTTTGTACGAGCCTACACGTAACAGAATTCAGTAAAGAAAGTACTATAGTGAACTCAGTAAAGGAAATACTCTGTTAAATTCAGTAAAGGAAAGTATTCTGTTGAAGTTAGTAAAGGAAAGTCCTCTAGTGAATTCTGTAAAAGAAAGTGCACTAGTGAACTAAGTAAAGGAAAATGTTCTGGTGAATTCAGTAAAGGAAAGTACTCTGTTTAATCCAGTAAAGGAAAGTACTCGAGGGAACTCATTAAAACAAAGTACTCTAGTGAATTATGTAGGGGATAGTACTCTAGTGAATTATGCAAAGGAATGTATTCAAATAAATCCAGCAAATTAAAGTACTCTAGTGAATGCCGTAATGGAAAGTACTCTAGTGAAATCAGTCAAGGAAGTACTCTAGTGAATTCAGTAAAGAAAGTACTCTAGTGAATTTAGTAAAGGAAAGTACTCTTGTTAGAGCCTTGTTAGAACACAGGAAAATCAAAGTCAGAAGTTCATTTATTAGCAATAAACTATCATAATTTTTTTTAGTAAATATGAGACAGAAAAATTATCATTTTTCTTTAAAATTGATATATATGGATGCAGAACATAAACTAAATGTTTAATAAATATTCCGGCTAGACGTGGGGTATTTAAAAATAAATATGATTACTATAAACTCTAACGTACAAGTTCATGTAAATATAGTGTCGTCTACATAGGATTTGGTTTTAGGTCCTCGTCATACATTCCTGCGAGAAATTTGATTTATATATTAATTGCTTCAGGCTGCATCAAAGCAATATTTCAATAAACTATGGTATGAACTATTTACAGGAATGTACAATTGCTTCAAGTTCTAACGTAATTGAAGACAAGAATAAACTTTTCCATGATATCCTTCTGTCCCATAACTGAAAATCTAACCACAGAGCAAAATAAAACAAATGATTTTATAGCAACTGATTGAAAGCTTCCTACTAGAATAAACGGGAATGATAAATGTTGCAGTCATGCTTCTAACTGACGGGTCTTCACAATAGACAGGCGTTCGAAGGGAGACAAATATATAGTGTGTTTCTACTAGTTACAAAGAACTTTACAAGCCCTTTCATTCAAGAAATACATGTTATATCTGAGAGAAAAATAACAAGACTAATTTCGTGAAGAATACAAACATATGGTCTATGGCAGTGAAGTTAGCTTACGAAGTTTCCGGCTGCGAAGTGAACATGCTAGCACACACGTAAACATGGAGTATGGTCACGATCACGTATCATGCAAGTTATAGGTCCAGCACATAACATAATTTAAATTACAAATATCCAAAGTATACAGCACTGTCCATTCAAACATTTTCTGGTTATGACAGCCATCTATTTGTGAAGACATTTATGAAAAAATGATCCAGTCATCTATTTGTCAATACACTGATGAAAAATTATCCAGTCACCTGTTTGTCAAGACATTGATGAAATATGATCCAGTCATCTGTTTGTAAAGACAGATAAAAATGATCCAGCTATCAGTTTGTCATGACATTGATGAAACAGGGTCCAACCATTTGTTTTTCAAGATATTGTTATGTTTATTTAATTTGTATTGTGTGTTGGCTTTTGTCTATGATTATATATTATGCATAAACTGACTTGTCCATAATGGAGGTTAGATGTTGGGCCTACCTGATTAACATATTTTTGTTATAAACAGCATATTACAGAGCTAATCATTGACTATGATATTATGATTATTATTATTTGGAGGCAAATATGTTTACTTGGATCTGAATTCAAGACATTGGTATTTCCTCTGGGAAAAGCATGGTCTACCTGCCCTTTCCCATGCAGCTTGCTAAACGTTAAAGAAACAAACCTGACCTTGTTTACGAATTTGATAACAACTTCCGTTAATATATGACAGAGTATTTTCAGAACAGAATAATGCAACTTAGGTCCGGTGGTGATGTATATAAAGCAGTTTACTTCAAAATTACTCATTCTGTATCTTAACATCAGTTTTAATGGAATCAAATTTAGTTGTGTTCAGTTGAAAGGATTTAATTCATTTATTTCAAGTATTCATTGGTTTTACATCGAGTTCGTTGATTTAAAACAAAATCATTATTTTGGAATGATTGTGAATTAACTCAAGGACATTTTGGATTATATCATTAAGATATATCAAGACTAATAGCTCATCAACATTATTCTATGCTATCATCACATTCAATATTGGAATTCTAACGGAATACTCTATACTTTTGGACTTGTGATAGAACTTTGAGAACTACTTGGGATTTAATTCATATTACTGTACTGAATTTTGCAAAACATCATTGATGAAAAATGACCCAGCTATCTGTTTGTCAAGACAATGATGAACTAGTCATCTGTTGTTCAAGACATTGATGAAAAATGACCCAACCATCTGTTTATCAAGACATTGATGACAAATTATCCAGCCATCAGTCAGCAAGAATTTCACTGTTGAGTGTCTGATTAAGGAAGAAAGCAAAGTAAAAGTTCAAAATTACGGACAATTAGGTTTAAAGATAGTTTAAGATTTATGGGATGATCGATAAAACACTGGCCAGAACGTTACGTGATAACAAGTTCACATGAATATTTAAGCATTTTAGAAAAAATATTGAATAAAAATATAATGAAAAACATTTACCCATGCAAATACAGCTTTGAAATCTTTAATGAAACACCACTAGTAGAAATGGCGTATTCATCATTTAAAGATGATACATTGTCTGTACAATTCTTCTATAAATTTTTAACACTGAATATTTTCTTTATTAGTTCCAGTAGGAACAAAACAATTGTGCAAAAGATTCTTTGACTAAATGATAGATCTCTTTAGTTATTGCTCTTCCAATAGTTAGTGCAATAGCCATTTAACCATTTTAGAGTCAAATAGGTTGGCATTGTTGCCCGTTTGTATTATTTAACATCTTATTCCATAATTATCATAATAGGATAATATAATTTTTAACATCTTATTTCATCATTATAATGATAGCATTTCGCGTTTGAGTCAAATTAACACAGCATTATTCTTGTGTGGCTAAGCAACAGATTGCTTAATTACCTCCATACAATGCACAAATCAGTAGAACAGCCCTAAAGACATACAACTTGATAAAGATTGAGTAAAAACGTGATTTTCTCATTTCAATGACACATTGCTGTAAATTATCTACTGTGGGTAAACTGTATTAAGCAAATGTTGATGAAGCCGTATGTAATGGTGCAAAATTATGTACAATAATTTCACAGTACATTCTTTAGTAGTGAATTTGCTGGGGTCAGCGCAGAGTGATATGTAACATTAAGCTTAATGTATTGTCTAGGATAGCTATAACTTGGCAACTTGTAATAATTAATATGTTCTGCTTGGGGCATGAATTAAATTTTAATTAGAGGCTTAACGGTTCGAACTAGAGCAAAGTGTAATGGTATCACGAGGGCATGGTAGTAAGGTGTCCAGAATTGATATAGACCAGGAGGGACTATTTTAGAAAGTTGTGGTCCATTTGATACAGGTGTCATAAAATGATATTTTCCAGAATAGTTATTAATAAAGGCGGACTAGAAAGAATTTTCTGACTTCCGTTGGACAGATAATAATTCTGGCGGGTAAAGTAGTAATATTGATTGGCTAAACTAAAAGCGGAGGGTGTTCCCAGACGGTATTCATTGTTTTTTTGTTTTTTTAAATAGTTCCCCTCATAGAATTAAGCAGTCCAAGTTTTTCTACCGAAGGAGAAGTCTTGACTCCGGGAAATGAGAGATTTCTCGTTAGATTGTCCTAAAGGACACATGTCGGAAAGTGAGGATAGATCCGACTTCATCGGGAGGTACGCCAAGTAACCTAGAAGAACCCGAGATTTTCTTCAGTGTTACAGAATACCAATGATACTAGTTGCAAGAGCATCTTTAGAGGAGATGGCTGTACTGTAAATTCGTTGGTTATGGGTCACACACAAATGAACTCGTTATTTGTTTTGGTGCTTTTTAACCACAGCTACCTATATTTCCCTTTAGAGATTCGTTACAATTATTTTTCGATAATGATAATAACAATGATTTATTATAACTGTACTACTTTATGATAATTGAAATGTTTTGTAATAATTTTACAGTTACTTTTAGACACCAGGACATGTATGTATGCATGTACGTTAGTAATATTGGTTGCAAAGTCCTACGTACGGGGTGGGGCAAACATGTAAAGGTCCGCATTAAGTTTTACGTATTTAGGCCAAAACATATTTAAAATTGAAATGGGGTGGGAGAATGGGGCAAGTGTCGTCTTCTCTTGTCCCTGTGTGAGGGCACCCATGTGGAACATCGAAGCAACATAGCTCTTTCCTGCATTACACGTGAGCTTTATCCTGAGACGAAGACTATATTGACCATCTATTACTTTGTTTCCCAATCTCTCTTGACCTCTACCATAAAAATACTTTTTACTTCTTCACCCGTTTCTACATTTTGATAAGTTTTGCCCGCTCAAAAAATTCGTCATCACTTTAATATAATCAAGATAATAATTTATTGCACTAAAGTACTAAAGCAAGCAACGGTTGACTTTAGAATGCCTCGCAAAAAAGGTCGTTCCTCACTGATCGACATACACGCAGGGCTTCTTGAGTGAGTCAAAAAGGGCGTTTGTCATAAACGTTAATTTAAAAACAAATTCTTATTCTCATTATTGTTTCTCATGGGTAAATCGATTATATATCAAAACTGAATATATGACTGTCTAGGATAATCTCGGACTATTTAACTGTTGTTGTTTATTTTGTTTTTGTTCTTTGATTTTTGTATTGTATGTATCGACAAATCTTATGGATAAGAGTGGACTCTTTTTTTCACCTGTACACATTTGCATTGTTTCGCACGCAGTCTGCTGTACATAATATATAGCCAGTTCTTTTAAAAGCTAAAATGTATTAAAACATCAGTTAAAGTTTACACTGAGTATTTAAGTGTACAGGTAATTTTTTACTTTCAATCGTAAGGTGAGTAAATTTGTACTAAATGTGTTTGCTGTTTGAAAGTCAAGTCAGTATGTGGAATATTCTTCGGTCGTTCAAAATCATCAAAAGACGGAATACCTTGTAGTCAAACGGAAAATCCTTAAAAAATATTATTAATATTAGCCTTTATTATTATTAATCTAATTTTATAAAATAATACGATATTCAGAACGGTGTACGATAATTGTATTTATAAATTCATAATATTTAATAAATAAATTAGTGTACATATTTAAAGGGCAATAAAGCTGTTTATCTCTTATCCTTTATATTATTATTCTTACGTATATAGATGAAGATTCTTTACGTGCGATTATAATATATGGGGGCGACAGCGACAATAGGACTTCTGTGTTAGAAAGGTGTCTCGGCACTATGGCGACAAGATTTATAGCGACAATGGGAATTAGCATTACAGACATGGTCCCGGAACTTTGGTGACACGGGAAAATTTAACATGGGGAATCGTAACATGGGTGGGTCTGTCTAGCGACAAGGGGAATGGAACATGGGTGACGTCACGGTACTGGACACTGGCAACAATGTTGCAAGTGGCTGACCTCAATCGGGCGGAACACTAGCGACAATGTGGCAAGGGGCTGACCTGAATACGCACTAATCTAGGTAGGAACAAATACAACAGAGACAGACATAGACATAGACAAACAAACAAATACACAAATATGGCAAGAGAGAATATATATCTTTTCCAGGCAATGGATTGGCCCTGAAAAGCGCCTTGTTTTTTGTTAACACCATTCAAGTTAACATTCGTCTGACCTCTGGGCCGTAGATTAAGACTTTTTTCAGACAACCTTGCCTCTCCACATAGATCCTTTGTTTCCAAAAGTCTGTCTCAGTCATCTGGGTCATAGCCCATGACGATTTGACATACATGGGTTAGTCCGGGTTGAATAGCATCGACGATAGGAGGGTAGACGATTCTACGTTAGTCCACATCTTGTGACGAGAACAGGTGAAGGGAATGACGTGAACCGCGGTTATTTATAGTAGAAGAGCGGATCGAAACGGAATGAGTTCTTTCACCAATCATAACACGCATTACAAAATTCAGTCACATTGTGGAGGTTGTCTTCCAATCCGAAGAGAGCTGCCTGTGACGTCACATTTCCTATATAGTTGCGCTAGGGTCTGTGCACAGTGAATCAATGAGATAGAGTTAGAACATGACGGAAACTAAGAAGACGATGAATCGGGGTACACCGGCGATGGAGACTAGAAGTGATGGTATATCAGCGGCTATAAAGCAAACACAGTCCTACTTCCAGAACAGAACGATTTTAATTGGGATTTGGTGGATTTTCTCTCTCCTTCCCAAGAATTTGTTCCGGTACCAGTACCTTCACCACCTTCTCTTTCCTTACCGTACGTTGATGATTTTAAACAGAGACAGAAAGAAGAACTGGAGAAATTTTTTCAACAGCAGAAAGAAGGAGAACAAGCCTTTCTCATTCAACAGCAATAGCGAGAAGAAGAAGAGGCAAGAAGAAGAAAACAACAGGAAGAAGAAGTAGAGAAGAAACAAGGTGTAGGAGAGAAAGAGGACGGTGAAAATCAAACGGTGACGGTACTCTTAGACATTTTGGCAGAGTTAAGGAGTCTGAAACAAATGTATCAGACTTCTTTAATACGACCCAAGAGAAAAAGACCTTCTGGAGCCAAACAGTCCAACCCTGTCCACACACCTATTACGCCCGAGATACCAACCCTAGTGATATCTACCAACTCATAGACAATAGCAGGTCCAGGAGTAGGTCTTGGCCGTGGCAAAGGGATACGGCAGTTAAAGCTCATTACTTCCCGTTCGTGAGTTTTTAAAAAAAAAAAATACCCAACGGTCCTTTTCAGGGCCATACATCCCTCTCGAAAAGAGATAGTATTCATTTGTCAAAATCAAATAAAACTCAAAATCCCTTTTTCCCCATGATGGACGTGTGTGAGTGCGTGAGTGTAGGGTCCCTTATTATAAAAATCAAAACCAAGAGACACTTACGTTTTTCTTTCTGTTATATTCTCTGGTACAAATTTACAATCCAATTTTACATCACTTTAAAAGTTAACTTATCTTCTTCTTTATCTTTTCACTCTCTTCTTTTTTAAATATCTTCACTGTACAGGTTTTTCCTCTTCTTCTTCCCCACCTTCTTCTCGTTTCTTTTCTTCTCTTTCTGGATGTGTCTGGGTTCTTCCTCTTCTTCCTGTTATGAACCCCTCTCTCTCTCTCTTCTGCTCCTGTTATTTCTTAGGGCAATCTGAAGAAAAATATCCTTTCTCTTGACAGTGATAACAGGTATCTTGACTTTTGTCTCTTTTGACGCTTGTCTTGCTTTGACGTTGTAGACATTCTGAAAACCAATGTCCTTTCTTCTGACATATAGCAAGTATCTTGACTTTTATCTCGAAAAGAGGGGGAGTAGTCCGTCGGCTTCTCTGAAGTAAACATTCGTATGGCACCACGGAAAGCTCTTATCAGAATTTTGATCTGTGTTGGGTCTTCCATCTTTCTGGTCGCATTGAGAGTGAAATTAATACTTTGAGGGAAGACACTGACCCTTTATATAGGGAAGACACTGGTTTTACATTGATATAAAGAGGACCATGGCGCTTAAAATGTAGTCATTTGACTTTTTGCACTTAAGATTAAACGATCGCACCATTTCGTGAAGGAAGGAGAAGAAAGTAAGAGGCAGAAAAGTGACCTATCGCCTCTCACAGTAGCTGAAGTCCTGGCTCAAATCCATGCCAGCGATTTTGAGGACGACATAAGTGAGCCAGACTCCAGACCCAAAGAGTCTACGTCAAACCAAAGTCCACCAACAGTAACCCCCTGAAAAGTACTATCACATTCGAGTGACGGAAAGCGCTCCTCTAGAAAATTCAGAACCACGGCCTACAGGTACCGGTGAAGTTTAAAGATTTCAAGTCCGACATACCGCTGGAGAAAGCAGAGGAGTTCATCACCGATGTATGGGATTCTTTGTTAACCACACTGAAATGACAATGTGAAGCCAAAGAAGACGATCGTTTGACACTCTCCATTTATCGCGACAGTCTGAAGCCCCCTGTTTGGATCGAGTTTAGCAGGCCAGCAAAATTGACACCATTCAAAGTCATCGACAAGATTCAACACGTGCAGCAGTCCAACGACAAGTTTCACATTACCGATGGAAAAGCGACACTGTACATTTCTTACATTTCTCTTCCCAAAGGGACCGGACGCAAAAAGGTGCAATTGGTGGATGGCCTTCGCAGCATCAAGCGCAGCATCGTCCAATTTAACAACCCTCAAGACAAGATCTGTTTAGCCAGGGCCATCGTGGTGGGACGAACGTATGCCAACAAGAACGACATGGTAGAATGGAAAAGTTCCTGGAAAACTATTCAACGATCAGACCGAGCCAAACAACAAAGAGAAGCAGAACTCCAGTTACAGCAAGCCGACATATACAAAGACATCACTTGTGACATTCCTGAAATGCAAAAATTGCGAGATGTATTGGCTCCACGCCACACCTTGACCTTGAAAGTGCACCCTCAAGAAGTGCGCGGACCTCTGTTGTTTCAAGGCAGAGATTTCAAAGACGGAAAATACAATCACCTCTATCATCACGATGAATATTTCGGTGCCATTAACAGTATCTCCAGATTCCTCGGATACAGTTATTGCTGTGAGAAATGTGACTATGGCTATAAGAATAGAGAGCAACACAAGCATTGTAGATCGAAATGCTCAGGATGATTGGCCTCTAAACTCTGTCTTGACGAAGGAAACAACGAGTGCATTGCCCAACTTGTTAACGCACTTTTGTCAGCCCTACCTGTTATCAAAAACATCTGAACACGCAAGGTTCACAGCAGAAAATTGCTTGCCAGCTCCTGAGATTGTGCCCTACTTGTGGACAAGGAATACGTACCAATAGTACCAAGGCACGTTTATGTCACCAAATCGTGGACTTGGAACACGAAGGCTACATTAAAAAATACCAGCCACAACAGGAGAATAAAGAAGATGGGCAGAAGAAGAAAGGGAATTTCATCTTTTTCGATTTCGAATGCATGCAAGAGACTGGCATTCACATTAGGGAGATTGCCATCGCTATGACACGGTGATAGCTCACAAGGTTATTTCAGCACTTTTTCAATACCGAAACCAATCAACACGCCGTTCTACCCCATTTGCCTGATGCACACCACTACGACCCCGACAACATGCGCACCGAACAACGAGAAGTACGCTTGGTACCACACTCACGCCTCGGAACCTTTCGACTTTCTGGAAGAAATATTAAAGTATTGTCGTTCCGACGTGGACATTTTACGGTGTTGCAGTGGAAAATTTCGAGAAATATGCATGGTGCATGGAGGGATCGATCCTTTGAAAGACGCCTACACCATTGCCAAAGCGTGTTACTTAGTGTACCGCCAACGATTCATGCCCTGAAAACACTCTGGCTATCACCTGCCCTAAAACGACGAACTTTGTCAAATGTCAATACTCGGTCAAAGCCCTACGCTGGCTACATTACTTGTGCGACAAGGAAGACAAATGGATCCAACACGCCCGAAACGGAGGAGGCGAAAAGAATATCGGAACGTATTCGGTGGATGGCTGGGACTTAGAAAACCCCAAGATCGTGTACGAGTTTAACGGTTGCTTATTTCACGGATGTCTCATCTGTTACCCTCAGCGTGACACTAAAATCAACTTACCAAGGAAGACTTGTATCAGGCCACTTGTCAACGGCGCTTGAAGTTAGAACAGCAAGAATACCAATTGGTGGAAATGTGGGAACACGAGTACGATTACCGTTTGAAAACCGATCCCAAGTTTAAACATATCGTGGAAAGTTACAAGCTGGTGGACCCCTGAACCGGCGGGATAGTTTGTACGGAGGACGGACGAATGCCACCTGTTTGCTGTACGAAGCCTACGAGGAGAAAGGAAAAAAAATCAAATACTTGGACGTGTGTTCGCTGTATCCTTACGTGTGCAGATATTGTCACATTCCCGCAGGGCACCCGCAATTGCTGACGGAACACATCGACGTTGAAAACATTTGACAATACGAAGGATTGATTAAATGTAAAGTCTTGCCTTCCACGGACTTGTACCATCCTGTTTTACCTCACCATTGCCAAGGAAAACTGATGTTTCCCTTGTGCCGTACTTGTGCCTAACGTGTAACCAAGACCAGCCTTGTCAACACACCCACGAAGAACGCGCCTTGACAGGAACGTGGGTCAGCGTGGAATAGTTTAAAGCTCTGGACCTAGGATATCAATTGTTAGAAGTGTAAAAAATTTACCACTTTCCCAAGACAGAAAAATACCACAAGGGCGACGAGACTCAGAAAGGCATTCTCGCAGACTACGTGGATGCCTTTTTGAAACTGAAACAAGAAGCCAGTGGCTATCCTTCCTGGCGTCACACTCCCGAAGACCAAGAGAAATTGAAAGAGAAATACTTGGAGCCGGAAGACATCACTTTAGACCACGTGTAGAAAAACGAAGAAAGGCGATCGTTTGCCACAGTGATGTTAAATTGCTTGTGGGGCAAAATGGCACACGACCGCATTTTATATATATATATATATATATATATATATATATATATATATATATATATATATATATATATATATATATATATATACTATATACTACCTATGGGTATCAGTGCTTTAGTGCTCCTGAAGGCCAAAAGATGTACCACAAAAGAAGTGCACACCACCACCACCATCGTCGTTCTCCTGTGCGAGAAAGAAAAGGAAAAAGAAAAGGACAGTCTCGTCGTTTGATCCCGCATCCGATAAAGCGCTTAGCCAAGCATCGACGTCTACTCCCGAAAAGACAGTCGTCCAAAGAAAAAGAGGAGCAAGCAAAGGGGAGGATTGTTTGGCGATATAGGAAAAAAGCCGTCACATTTCTGACGATGCGACAGTGAAAGAGGTCGTCAAAAAGACTGGTTACACACACCCTTCGACCTACTCGAAAAAATACGACAAAAGGGCGTATGCAAAGTCATCGACGTCAGTGTATTTTTTGTGTGTGCCCCGGAACAAACAAAGATGTCACCCCGGAGAAGCCATCCCTATTCTACCCCCAAAGGAAAGAAAAGGAAAGGACTGCTCCTCGTTTAGTCAAACATTGGGACGTGTTGTCCGTCCTATCCAAAGCCTCTCCACCCGTGCGAAAACAACTCATTCAAACCGCCTCCAAAGACGTCATCGATACCGTGTGCGAATGTTGTCTGAATGTCTTGAAAGAATGCTTAGCCAAATGGTCCGAAAGAAAATACACACCCGTCAAAAGAAAAAGATGTTGGTACAACGCGGAGGATTTATGGACCCGTTGTTAGCACCCGTACTATAAGCCACATTGACAACCCTGATTACATGAGTCATGACGGGAGCTGCTTCATAGAATATACATGCTCTTCGACTTCTCTCTATCCCTCACCATGAGATAAGCTATATAGCGTTCCTACCCTACAAATCGTAGGGATGTTTTCTATCGCGTCCGCGCTTAAGCCCTCTAAATCGGGGCGGTCTCCAGTCTGACCATCCATTGTTGACTCGTCCACCTATGAGGATGTGTTCAAGACTAGCAAACCTGAACGAAGCCGACGTGAATTTACATCGTGGCAGGCAAAACCTGATACCAAAGCCTGATGAGATTGAAATTGTCAGGATGTTAAAAGTGACCCAAGACCTGATATAAGAGGTCTTTAAAGACGAAATCAAGAAGGAGCAAGAAGAATGGACCGAGAAGTACAGACTTCAGAAACAGCAGAGAGAACATCAGCAGCAACAGCAGGAGCCAGACAGAGGCTTTGTGGACTGCCATGTGGACACGAAAGAGTTCTCCTTCTTCTTCCGCAGAAGCAGACCCTATCATGTGGGAAAGCCTGTAGCCAGACTGGGACGCAATCTTACACGATAGGAGATTGCCATAACTCCACAAAACAGCCCTTTTCAGGGCTACCCCTAACAATCTAGAAAAGATATACTAGTCAAATTGCCAAAATATTTGTCTGTCTTTGCGTGTTTGTCTGTAGGTTAAAAAATAGAAGTGTGCCTAGAGACACTTCGTTTCCCTAGTCTGTGTTTTTTATATGTAGGGGTGGTATTAAAGTGTGTTTGTAGGTAAAAAGTGAACGTGAGTGTTTCTTTTAGGTCAGCACGTTCCATGTTAGTGATGGTGGAGTGGGTATTGTTAGCTTATGTGTAAGGGGGATGGTTTCCTTCACGTCCGCGCTTCAGACATAAAGCGGAGCGTTCGTCAGTCTGACTACCCATCGTCAACGAGACAACATAAAAGAAAATGAGCAGAATAAGCAATCGTCTTGAACTACAAATTCACCTGGAGTATGCCAAGCGCATACTGGACGAGCTGGCCATGGAGGCCATAGCAGAAGCAGCTATGACTGAAGAAGACGAGGAGGAGAAAAAGAAAGAAGAGGAGAAGGAAAAGAAGAGAGAGATCCTGCCTCACCTCATACTTAGACCTCTGTGTGAGGTGAAACCTGAGGTGAGGACGCCAACGCCACCATGTCAGCCACAACCACAACCACTACCACCAGTACCAAGAGCCGCTGTACCCCAGATGGAAAACAGTCCCCCAGATCCCTCAAAGTGAAAACTGGGATGATGAGGCCACTCAATCCTTCTCTGCGCTCCCAACCAGACGTATCAATTGGGAGCAGGACTGGAGCCGCCGATGTGTATGTGGGGCCCGGCCTGGGAGATGTCAGCATTAACCAGGTGTAATTGGAGTTATTAAAAAAAAGCCTTTCTCAGGGCTAACCAGACATCTATAAAAGAGAGACTGATCAAGTTACAAAAAATATCGTTGTGTGTGTGCGTGCGCGTACGTTTGTGTGTATTTTGTGTTTGTGTGCGTGTACGTTTGTGTATTTGTTTGTGTGTATGTATGCGCGAGTATGTTTGTTTGTATGTGTCTTTCCCTTAACAAACCCCTTGTCCCTATACTCCTGAGTGTTTTGTGTGCATGTGGAGTAGTGTCACTATAAACACTAACTACTTTGCTGATGTGATTGTAGGTAATGGTGTGTTTTTTAGATAAAAAATTTCCTTCTCCAACTATATACTGATAGAAAGTATAGTGGTTTGTATAAAAATTTATTTTAGGTTAGCAC
>JAECUM010019086.1:0-23135 GCA_016617855.1 Megalonaias nervosa | reverse complement strand
AAACTTACGGTGAGCGAGACAGTTGCATCTTTTAGAGCATCTTGAATTTTTCAATGAAATTGGTTTATGCCAGCGTAAGCATTCAAGGATTATTTGCTGTGTAATATATAATACCATAGATAAAATTTTGGGACTATATTTGTATGCAAATTTAACCCTGTACAAAATATGAGACTTTAGATAGGTACCCCAAGACAACGACTGGCAAATTGAAGATAATCTTTGATTACGATTATATATGATTGAACACTATATTGTTGTTTTCATGAACAAACATTAAGCAATATTATTGTTTGTATTTTTGTTTTATAAAAGGGAACATTCTTTTTTTTTCTCTGCAGGAAATCTGGAGCAGCAACTTTATAAAGTTAATCATGACATAGAAATCATCTATGAGGATGTATTTGAAAGCGAAAATAAGCTGGAAAATATTGAGGTTAGTGGCCTTATGTCTTTTTAAAAAGTGAATCTCTTATACGTTTCTTATATGTGTCCCGCCTTGAGTGATATTGTGTCTGTCCGGACGTCTTTTCTTGCGCCGGTCAATACGACCATCGCACTTTGAATCTGACCAACGCCTGAATCGGTAGTTGGTCAGAAAAGAAAAAAAACAACAACATTTTTGTGGAGAGAGAGAGAGAGAGAGAGAGAGAGAGAGAGAGAGAGAGAGAGAGAATATTAATAGGTGTGACTGAGATTGAATATTTCGGAGTCAGTTTCACTTACATTGCAATGATGACCTATTTAATGCTATCTACGATTTCACCTGTAATACTTTAAAGTAAAATGAACTGAGAGAGTAAGAATAAGAATGAACGAACGAACGAATAAATAATTGAATGAACAAGAAAAGAGAAAAATATGAGAATTAAGAAATCTAATAAAGCACAGAGAAATGAGACCTTTGAAAATGTTTCTAGTGTTTTAATTAGACGGAATACAGCGCCCTCAGGTGTACACATAAACTCTGAACTGATAAGCCATTAACCTCCCTTAATTAGAAGACTTGACACAACATCACAAGTGTCCAATGTATGTATGTATGTATGTATGTATGTATGTATGTATGTATATATGTATGTATGTATGTGGCGATTTGCCGCAGAGTCACGTAGAATGGCCATTGGTTTTGCTGCACAAATTTGTTTCATGTTAACTAAATGAACAAGTTATGGGCTATTATTTTACCCTGCAATCTAGGAAATGAAGAAGACCAAGCTGAGCTATAGGTCTTTTGAATGAGGCTAATCGGACGTAAGACATTGATTTAGACTCTATAAGAGTCTATAGCTACACTCTGAATCATAGTCACTTTTAAATTGTACAGATGTAGGCCAAAACATGTTTAGAGGCAAGTGCCCACTCCGCCCCCTTGTCCTATGTGCGGCCGCCCATGCAAATACTACAAGCAAGTTGTGTCAACAGCCGCCCGATGTTTTGATATTTGTTGTTTTTATGAATGCACATTGTCAGTATAAAGATACGAAGTGAGCACGACCAGGTAAAGAAAGACCTACAGGTTGTTATTGCAAAGACCGTGAGTTTGTTATATTACGGTGATATCTTTGGTACTAATAATTATTTGCGATATCCCGTTTAAATTGTTCAGCATAGCCTTTTTCTGTTATAGAGATTGCGTCACGATATGCGAATCGAGCACGAGCAGTCTATGGAGAAACTGCAAACTTCATGTAGGTCATTAGATGACAGGAAGAAGAGACTGCTCTCACTAGGCATCTCAGGTACTGCATATTGTTTTTTAAACAAAACGTGTACTCAGGTCTATTAGACCCCAGGATTGTTGTTCTTCTTGTGTATAGATTTCTGTACTTTCTGAACGGTGATTGCATTCTCATACGTACCCATTATTGTCTACACCATGAAAGATTTAGTCCGAGGCCAAATGTCTCAGTTCAGAGCGTCAGCAACTTGAACTGTACCAATATTGCGTTTAGTTATGAGTCTGAATGTTAGCCGGGCTTAGAGGACACACAGAAGCAAAATAAATCTCCATGCACTTTGTTTATAAAGTCATTCACCTTAAATGCAGAAATACTTTTCTTTTTAAAATGACATAGATTGAAAAAATCACAAGCTGGCCATAATGAGACTAACTACTTTTTCTCTGCGTGAGCTTTTGCGATAAGAAATCGAGCATTTATTTCGAGGGGAGGGAAGCGCGATATGGGATTTTTTTAATAAGTATTTTGTTATCTTCTTCCTTCAGCTCAAGATCATTTTTTCTCTTTTTTCAACGACTATAGTAGATATAATTCGTTCTTTTTGCTGCAATCAAAGCAAGAATATTTTTTTTCAAGCGATCTGGGCATCTAAATAATTTTTACTGAAAAAAAACCAGTTTCCTTTCAGAAAATTAAACTATCAGTCCATGGAATTCGCAAGTGCATGGTATACAATGGACGCCACAAGCAACTCAAGGATGAAAACAATGTTACGTCAGAATGAAGCCGATTCCGATTTTTGTTCCAGATTGTAATCAAGGCCTTGTTTCATAACATTTCTCATAGCTGTCTTCAAAATGGGATACAACTATCTTGCTTAATACATTACTAACATTAATGGGAGGTTACATCCGTGGCCATAAAAAAAGTTCGTCCATGTGAGCAAACTGCTAAAGGAACTCAAGACCTCGTAAGACACGTATTCGGAAGAAGTTTATATGTTGTCCTTCAGTCCAAAGTCGTTTGCGTACATTAAACACAATACTGAGAACAACCTATGTAAGTCGATGTAGTTGTTATTATTTTCATTTTGGCTTTTAATCAGCAATTGAGGAAATATAGATTTACATGAATGAGAATCAAATACATTTTAGATGGGTCCATGATGATTTCTATAGCTAGTAAATAACTACTAAATTGGTACAACTTTATATTGACAGAGGTTTAGAATTTTTACCAAGTCAAGTATTCTAAGTATCGGTGTAGCTCAAGAAAGACTTTCGTGTTTCATTTACCTGAATTTTTTAGGCAATACAAACTCATTATTTTCTCGGCAATTTAATGATGCGGTTTACCGTTGCCCAACAATTTTGTGGTGATTTACTCTTTCTGATCTTTCACTGCTCGCCGATCTAACGTTTGATAATGCATGATTCGCGACCAGGTATTTAGCAGATGTCATCTTAGCGCGCACTCCCCTAAAATACTTGTAAAAAGCATACAAAGAAAGTTGGTTTATAGATTACAAGAGGGGTTCAGCAAGAGGCGATATAAAATGTATTTTACCGTTCAAATTTCAGATCATCAAAGTGTCAATCTGTCCGGACTATATGCGGATCCTAACGAACTTCGAAGACTACGCCAAGAAGTTAACCTCTTGAAAAACAGGGTAAAGCACATACTCAAACACTCAATTGAAGCACTCAGTTCAACAAACACAAAAAAATATTATGATTAGATTATGATAACAAAAGACCTTTTGAAACAGTAAGTATCCAATAAAAAACACACTTGGATATATCTAATCAGGCCATGTTCTCGAGGAAGTGGCTGAGCTACAAGTTGAACAAGGTCTTGTAAAACACACGTGCAATCTTTTGTCAACAGTTGAGTTGTGAAATATGAAAATAATTTGATAACAAATGTATTCTAAAAGTATAATTATCTTGTCCATGTTCTGAGTAGAGTAATTTCACAATTCTGGATCCTAAGCTTGGCTGGAATAACTTGGATGAAAATGTTGACAGCTGTTTGAGTATTAGAGGTAACCGGTTACCCACCCTCCCCGCACACAATAGCTTGCCTCGTAACATAAAGCGAATTTAGTAGAAAGCTAAGCAAAAGTACAAACAAATTGAAAATATGGCTAAACAATGTCCCACTTCTAACCTTCTCGTTAGAAACCAAACAAAACAAATAAAAAGCAAAAGAAACAAAAAGACAAACTAGCTTTAAACTTGAATTGAAACAGTGCAACATCTACCCCAGGTACATCCGAGTGCAATACGCGTACAGTAATCTGCCATTCTAAGATATGAGACGGAACAATAATAAAATTGATACATCAGAAAAATTCAAGAAAGGATGAAAATGAAACCGTGCATTATATCGATTTTTTTTTTGTTTCCAATTAATAACTTATCAAAATGAAATTATATTCTCTTCTTTCACGTTGATAATTAGGTATAAGTTTGATGGTCTGTGCTAAAAATGAACCAGAAGGACGTTTTGTAGCATGCTGTCTCGACTGCTTCGCCTGCACAGAAATAATCCTAAATATTTCCATAGCCAATACCATGAAAAGTGGATGGTCATTACAACCATCATTTTATTCTAATGTATGTTTTCCTTAGATGATGAGTGCCGGATACAACCATCCGCAGATTCAAGTCTAACTTTCTCTTGTTTAATGGTGGAAAAGTCAGTTCAGTCTTATCGGGCAGACATGAAGCATCATATTCCACCCAGTCACATTATCCTGACACCAGGCCGACTTGACTTAACACTGACCTCTTAAAGAGTGCCAAGCGAGGCAGCTGCTAATATCATTTTTATTTGTCCTTGTTATGACTCTGCCGGGGTTCGAACCCGCGACTTTCCGCATCCGGGACAGACGCTCTAACCATTTAGGCCACCGGAGCTGTTCGATGCAAGAGCCATTCAATCAATATTTATAGACGGCATGGTAATTGCAGTGGGTTTCAGATTCAAAGACATGTACTGAAACACTTGAAATTCTTGTGTGTCAACTTGTTGTAAATTGCCATTTCGAGTTGGCGTGATGTATTATCGTAATGGCAAGTGCACCCAATACCAACTTAAAGAATTGTTTTGGGTTTTTTGCACAGGATAAACTATTTGGCGTAAGTCTGCGGAGGCTGCCTCAAGATAAGAAAGCTAAAACACCTTACCATCATAGGCCCAAAGTTTTGTACGGTTGATAATATTTGTATGATCGGATAATATTCACTGCAGCGTAATCTGATAAAGTGCCACATGAAGTTATACACGCCGTAAATCTACAGGATGGTGAATATTATTTCATTTTAAACAACCCTCAGGTATATAGAAGAGCATTCCAAACAATTACAGACGCATCTCTCTTATTTATACTCTATGAAAGATCTTTACTGATATATTGAATATACGTATATACACGTGGGCGGAAGACAATGGTATAATAAACGAAGCACAAGCAGGGTTTAGGAAAAAGTACTCCACATACAACAATACGTTTATTATTCAGGCTTTAGCTCAAAAATATATCTAAAAGAAAAGGTAGATTTTGTTGTCTTATTGTCGATTTTAGAAACGTTTTTGATAATGTACAGCATAATAAATTTTGGTCGGCATTAATACGTAAGAGATATGTGTTGTACGATGAAAAGCTGTGTCCGAATACCTGAAAGTTTAACTTCTTTCATCGAAAGCTCATTAGGTACAAGGCAAGGCTGTGTTTTGAGCCCTATCATGTTTTCCCTTTATAATAATGATTTGCTTACACAGCTTAAGCTTGCATGTAGTTGAGGTATGTTTGCTTTGGAAGACGCAGATGACATGTTTACAACACATTATGCTATTGTTGCTAACTGTGCTGTTCAATAAGGTTCCTGAAACAACAAATAAATGTCACTGAACGGTTCTTCGATAAAAATGGTATGATGGTCCATCTCAATCAAACTAAAATCATTATATTCAGAAATGGGTGATATCTCAAGCAAAAAATGGTTTGTTTTTTCTGCGAACGTGTGCCTTAGCACAAATATATCGCTTATTTTTCGCCCCAAAATTGGTTTGGACAAAAGCAAAGCATATACTAGAGGCTCAGGCAATGAAAACTTGCAAGAATTTTGAATTTTCAAAAACCATATTACTCCTACAGTGAAAAGGATGTTTTGAAAATTTTTTATTCTGTTATAAAATCAATTTTTGCAGACAGCATTTAGGTGTTCCAAAAATTATCAATAATGCGATTGTGTTGGTGGGGTGCGGAAGATACCGACTTTGTATCACTTAGTGTTTTTGATGTATTAAATACTGGTTGAAAGTTGTAGGTTCAACTAGCTACCCACACCAATGCTATTTAATGCCGAAAATATTAGATGAAGCCCAGTGTATCCCCCAGGGGTGTAAAATTGAGAGTAAAAAAAAAACCTTGGTGTCAGAACTGGGGGTCAAATAAAAAATGTTGGGACCAAAAGTGTACTGACAAATTTTCATCTGACCCCTACTTTTTCAGCTTGAAATAGGATATTGCAACTTGCACAACATTCTCTCTCTCTCTCTCTCTCTCTCTCTCTCTCTCTCTCTCTCTCTCTCTCTCTCTCTCTCTCTCTCTCTCTCTCTCTCTCTCTCTCTCTCTCTCTACAAATACAAATAAACCAACACGCATAATTAACACACAAATGCATTGTCCATTCAAAGGATAATTTTATTAGTTCATTTTCCTTTTAGTTTAAAGTCTTGCTTTTAACAGTCTCCTTATAATCTTTTTGTAGCAATATAAACCAACACATTACATATAAGCCAATATAAAAATCCGAATAAATCTTTTTAACCAAATGTCAGTTAATTTACTGCCTGTCATAAAATATGCACTATCATTGGTTTCATTGTATTTCGTCCTAAAACACATTTATCCAAAACTCAAAGAGGTTAATGATTCATATTCTCTTTAATAAGTTACACTTGAACTTTTAGATCTTACTTTCATTACAGCAAAGTTAAAAACCAGCAAAATCTGCAACGACCCCTGACTTTGTAATACAAATAATGGATTTGTCTCCTGCAAGTTAACTTATTTCTTTGCTGTGAACGAATGTCTTGGGTGATAATGTGTTCTTAAGATATCTTGTGGCGAACAAGGGCAGATTTTTTTAAATTCATAAACGCTGTCTTGAAAGGATTATTCACTTCTGCAGTCTTCGCAATCACGCGATCAGAAGTCACACCGGTAATCCCAATGAATGTGCCGTATTCCAGTCAAGGGAATTATTTTCTCCATTTTTCATTAAAGCTAGATCCAGTTACTCTTTTGTATTCTGCTTCTTTCACTTTCTTCGTTTTAATCTGGAGATCACATTTTAGTGCAACAATCACTGAGGTTAAACATCCGGACAACATCTTGCTGAGCTCGATGGAAATCGCCTGAGAGCTCGCGAGATTAGGAGAAGCTACTCCGTCATAACGTTGCCTATGCTAGTCTGGTTTTCTGTTTTGTATGCTCCGTGTAGCGGAGTGCAACGCAGGGAGCATACGAGACAGGGAACCAGACTATGCCTATGCTCGAAGTATACACGATGACATCCCTCATCCAAAGCATTGGATATTAAATAAATCCTGATTGCATTTTTCAAATCCTTTACGTGAAAAAACGCACGGCAAAAAAAAAACGTGTGCGTCAGTTTTCTCCAGCGTGCGTCCCTGACGCACAAATGTGCGTAAAGGGAAACACTGCCATATGTATATCTTCACAGGGCTTAATTTTGTAGATTTTGTTCTTGTCAAGGTATCTTGTACACAATATTTCTTGTTCCTATATAGTAACCTCAGTACTTCCATCAGCAAGAAAAGAAATGAATTTACTTGAATTAAAGATCTCACCTAACATCTCTCTAGACATGATCAATTGACAGAACAAAGTCTCTTGATCCTCGTCTGATCTTATAATCAGCATAAAATTTAAGAATGTATTTCTCTGTACCGCATACAACAAACCCATATCAGAAAATGGCTCTTATTAGGGTGTGGTCTATATTAAATAGAACTCATTTTATTCACTTTTCAGTTTGTTTACATTTAGTTTTAAAATTGCTCTTTCCTAGTGGAGTGTCAGCAACTCTAACATCAGGGATTTCCTGCACATGCTGGCTATTGTCATGTATATACCGTGCAACATCGTCTTTATTATGTCCGTAACTGTTATGGAATTTACTTGATTAAATCCTCAGTTCATCAGTTCCATTGACAAATACACTGGCTGAATTACCAGCATCTGCCAGTTTGGGATATTGCTTGCAGTAACTGCAAAACAACTTTCCTTCATAGACGATGATAATTATCAACCTAATGTACCTGAGCCTTTCTCTGTCGTTTAGTTGTGTCATATTTAACATGTTTCTTTCCAAAAATCTGGCTTATGTCTCTTTGGAGGAATAGTTACTTCAGATTCAGTGGCAGCCTTAATCTTATCCTCACTCTTTCACATGAATTATCTCTCTCTGAATCTTCTTTATGAATTTCCTTGCAAACATAATATAATAAACTCATTTTATTCATAGTTAAGATCACCTCATTTGACAATTACTTCTACTAAAGTATTCATAACATACATTTAGTTGCTTAAATGCAAACATGGGTCGTTACTTTAGAGGTACTCTTACGCTTCAAACGCAATACCGCACGTTGAACTCGAACCTAGGTATAATCAATTAAAAACTTGAAGACTCGTTACTGCTAATTAATTAGTTCATACAGGAAACGGATACCTATTTTTTAAACGTGCCTTTCATTAATTTCGTTGCTTTGTCTCGGTGGACTGAAATAAAAGATTAATATGCTCACGAATTTCTACTTTCGGTAAGTACAATATAACATGGTCGTTTAAATCAGAGCTAATTAATCATACCGGATTTGTTTTGTTTGAATTGTTTTGATTGGTTGATAATTTGGTCGCTTGACCCTTTTCCTTAACTGAGAATGTACTCAGTACGCAATTAATCAGTAATTAAAATCGTACACACGCTACAGTTATCAATGACAACGTGCTATAGTTTCACAGGATGGGAACGAATAAATGAGTTTGATTCAAGTATCCAGTATGCTCAGAGTGCATGATTGGACAGAAAAAGGTAGACAAAGTGATTAAAGTATGAGCATTAGCGCTTGCCGGACTTGCTTAAAATAGTATGAAAGTTCTTTTCCCGAACCAGTGCTTTAAATACTTGTACTGGTCAGACTTCCAAAATGTACAGTACGAGATGTCGGACTAAGGGATTTGATCCGCTCTGCATTTAAGGACAAAGTAGATGATAAGTATATTGTGGAGAACGAGAATCAATTATTTTTATGAAGCAAAAAAGTTTCAATAAGCTGCTGCTAACAATCAATAAGCCCCAATCTTGTCAGCTTTGCGCGTTTTCCTTCCTTTGGTGTGATGAGGTGGCTTTATAATTTGTACATTATTTCAAATACGTTTTCTCTTTTTGCTTTAGGTTAACTAAAGTTATGCGCTTGGACAGTCGTCGGAATCTAATAAGATACATGCATGAAAAGCTTACAATAAACATCAGTGATACTGATGCGGAAATTGATGAACTCATAATAATATACAGACTAAAGAAGTGCTCTCCACTCCCACAAATAACCTTGAAACACGAGAGACTATCTGAGCTAGTTGTTTTGGGTATGAATAAGGTATATTTTGGGCGACATTAACACTTAATGGATATTGCAAAAATGAGTGACAAAAATGTTTCAAAGGCCTACATCTTCATACGCAAAGGAGTTTGGAAATGTAGGCTACATTGGTGTCATATTCGGAGTTGTATATGTTGGTTATTCAATTTCTGCAATGCACGTGATACGTATGAAGCATACCGATTTTAAAGATGATGTAAACTGTAACACAGGACTTGCTTATTAAACAAGGCATCATTTCTGCTGTTATTATTAATTAAGTCTACTGAATGCCGTCATTGATATAATGGTTGGCACGACGTATTAGCATTTGCAATTTCAAACTAACATTTTTCTGCGCTTAACTCAAAGACGTAGAATGTATTCGACAACACATGGCAATGGAAATAATTCAAAGCTGCTCAGGCTGAGTACTGCCACAAGCGCAACCAGATAATGTATTACCTCATAGAGTGGCTGTGATCGTAGTGTCATGTTATAAAGAGTTATAATAATGTCAATGTGACGTTGCTCGAGTACTACCTGTTAAAAGGTGGACAAACAGACGACTTCTCCGACAATGGCAATGAGATAGAGATCTCTAAGGCCACACACTCGCCAAATCAAAACCAAGTGCACGCAGTTTTGGCTTGGCGATGTCGAGTTGCAGTGCGCGTTTTTCCTATGGAGGTGAAGAGCTGTCGGAACAATAAGACAAACTGCTACAATAGTTCAAAGCACGGAACGTGGTGGATATTAAGCTTCGGGAAATATACTAAACCGGTTGCTGCAAGGGCGTGGCAAAAAGCTGGCAGACGCCATCAAATAGTTTCAAATCATGCAGCCAGAACGTAGATAATATCAGGCACAGTGACAGATTTATCTGCCGGTACTCCAAAGTGTTTGATAGCTGCTGTTTGATATACCAACCACTAATATGGTGACCAGATCGACATCTTGTTTTTGCCTCACGCCGAGGTTGGACCACTCATTTGCAATTATGCGCTTGCTGTGGTTAATTCTGGCAGTCGTTACAATGAGGCCGAACCCTTTGGAAAGTATCTACAAGTCAAAAGGTGGTCCAATTTGCTGAAGGATGAACCCAGTAGGAAGTTTCTTAGCGCTGTGTTTGCATAGTTTTGAGTAAGCATGCCATGTAAGCGATGCTGGGTTAGGCTGGCAGTCAACGTGCACATGACAATGTAGAGTGGTTCATTCGTGAGTGGGTTTCTCGACTAGCAGCCATTGTGCCAGTCCTAAACGGAAAAGTAGCTATGTTGACATGCCATCGAGTACTGGAGCCATTTGTAAAGCGACGGTACTGCCCACGCTTGCAACATCAGTGAGGCTATTGGTCAGACTACCGTCAAATACCTTAATGCGGACAACCGGCTTACCAGCTGGTCAGCTATCCCTGCTTAACCTAAAGTCTTTTTTAAAGCTAAATAAAGCGTATTGACAATGTAGATGGACGTTCAAGATGCGCCACTGCGTATATTTCTACAATTAATATTGCGACGATAGGAATGAAAATTGACTCAATTAAACTGTTTTGAATAGTACTAAAGCATATACATGATCTTTATATATATGTTATGCTTTTGTTTTTATGTCATGACGCTTTCGCATTTTTACTTACCCCTCGTGTATCCCTACACGATTTGGTTGGCATAAAATACTGCTTAATGACGTTCTTAATAATTTAAATGATGGTTATTTTTATCTTATCCTTACACTATCTTGCCTGCTTTAGCCTAATTTAATCTAGTGTTATCAAGACCGAGCTAGCATACTCAGTATATTTGCTACTATGGGCTTAGATCGGCCTGCCTGTTTGAAATTACTTTCCTCTTAAGTAGTTTGTTCGTGGGAAATTAAATGGTCAATACTTAGGTTCAGTTCAATCCTTCTATGTAATAGTCACTAGCAGCAAGGTGTTATATCAACGTCAGGATGACTTGGTCAGAACATGGACATAAAAATCGGTTTATTTTTACTTTGGGTATGTTGATCATGTTTGAAAACAAGACACCACCCCCCCCAGAAGCTAAGTTTCTTTATGTTGTCATAACTGAATCGCCTTCTAGTGGTCATACTGAGGAAACCATCAGAATAGTTTGGAATTCACTTCCTTATTGACTTCCAGGTAAGTCATCGACGTTGTAAAAATTATTGGGTTGTGTCCACAAAATGTGAAATATGCATTGCAAACTAAATTAGTTACCTGCTATAACGTGTAACTTTAAACCTTTGTAACTACTAAACAATTAAGAAATATAAATCAGTCTCATAGATATGGAACTTTAAAAGGCAAGTTATGTTATATATATATATAACATAACTTATATATGTGTGTGTGTGTGTGTGTGTGTGTGTGTGTGTGTGTGTGTGTGTGTGTGTAGACAATTTTGCTAGAATAATATAGGCCTTGATCCAAATTCACAGTTATGTACTACTGCAATGTTTTCTAAAATGACTTCTAATATGGGACACACGGTACGCGAATTATAAAAGATAAATGGCAGGGACAACATGTTGCGTGGGTCTATATGTATTGGTATAATTATATATTGATTGTCAAGTAAACTAGAGTGCTAAACAACTCGTGGTATTGCTAATATTTCCAACAATGATTCCAAATCAAATCAAGTGCAACAGACTCTTGCGCTCACTAAGCTATATGCAGATATATCCATATTCAGAGATGTGCACAGAGACAGATGAACATGCGTTTTATTTTTACCCTAGTTACTTGGTATCATTACTTTTTACGACAGACCAAATATCAGACTGAAAACCTAAACTCCTCCTAAATGTGATTGGATACTCTCACATACATATACAAATGCGCATACGAAACAAACAAAGCCAGTTTATGGTGTAATATATGTTGCGTTAATTTTAATAAAAAAATGTTTGTACAATTAGCTGCTAGTCACTCGGTTCTTGCGCTAAAAGTACATATTATTTTAACTTCAAATTAACACTGAAGTAAGAAAAATTCCACGTGCTTGTCTTTCCATTCCGGATTAATTATAATAACAGAAAACAAAACACAATTTTATAAATATTAACATGATAAAACTTCCAAGATACATGTTAGACATATCAAAGAACGAAACATAAACAGAATGTAAAACATATTAACATTACACATTCTGACCACTATTACAGTTTAAGATGATCTTGAAGAAAATAAAAATTTGAATTAAAAATGAGAAGAAAAGAAAGATGTAATGCTATAAAAGCGATTCAATTATGTTTTCTTTTAAAACTGTTGCAATATTTATGTCATCAAAAAAAACATGCCATAAATTGGTCTAATGCGTCCTTTCTCACATAAATTACACACAAAAATATTTTGTTGCTATGACACTAGTAAATAATGTTATAAGTGTCTGTATTTTCAGCACACAATCAATACCTAGTTTGGTTGAGCAGAGCACACATAAGATAGTTTGCCTTACAGGCCTTTTGATGGTCAGGAGGCTATCTGTAAAGTGGGCAGCTTCCTGATAAAACCATGTTCATGGTATCTACTAGATGACTACAAGAACTTATTTTAGTGCAAAATATCTGATGTGTATAGCTTTAAAAAATCGAATTGGGAATTAATTGTATATATGTTTCTACAGTAAGATTTATTAGCACATTCTTCAGCTCTTCTTTTTTAATATTACTTTTGTTTTCATGTCCCCAAACCCTGCAGAAAATTAGAAGTTAGGTATTCGAAAACAAACAGCATCACTGGGACGACAAAATACAATTTATATTACGTTTTGTAAAACGTATCTCCCTTGGACCAAGTATATTAGGAGTAATTCGACAAAATACAATTTATATTACTTTTTGTAAAACTTATCTCCCTTGGACCAAGTATATTAGACAGAAGTAATTCAACTTTACAGAAAATTTTAATGGATGAATTTGACAGAAATTCCTTAAAAAGTGAACCCGAATTCTTGACGAAAATTATTAGTTAACAAGAAACATAATTACATTTTCAAACTAACGTAAAGCTTTGAATTTACGACAGAAAAATAACATCTTTGAAATCAGCATGTATGAGTCACGTCTCTGAAAAAGGTGACGTAAGGCATACTGAACAATTCAAGTTTATTACACGTTGAGGAAATTCTACAAGATGGAATCAGTTTACAAACATAAGTTAAAAAATATTATTATATGCATTATTTATAAATGACTGAAATCTCAGCTTTTAAAAAATCCTATGAAAACAAGGAATACGAACTATTCGTATTTAATGGACTAATAGAATTAATTTTATGAAATAATTTATGTTCGGGAATTTTTAACACCACCTGATAGAATAAGTAAACATTCATGGATGATTATGTTCAATGAACTTCCTTTATTTTTCGGATTTATACTCGATAATTTTAGAATTAGAATGCCATTGCAATCGATACTAAGTGTAGCGTGGATTTTATGTAGCTGAAACTGAATTCGGTACAAAAAAAAAAACATAATCATATGCAAAATAAACAAGGTAACATAAACTATAATAGAAGACATGCATGTGAATGATTTTCAGCGCAGTGTAGTTCTGAGCATATCGTAAAACATTGCCGGTCAATTCTGCTTACTGTCTTGGCATCTGAATAAGGCTTTCATCGTCTTCTAACGCTCCGATCAAGAAACTGTAACATTCATATGACTATATTAGTCGAGAACTAAAAACTATTTCGATCAAATTGTTATAGTTCACCACTCGGACTCATTTTTCGCTGTAGTTTGATTTATATAAAGAAAACTCGTGTTGGTGTACTTAAACGGTGACATAGGTTACTAAAATTTCATTGCGGTTATACGAAAGATATTATATATAATCATCTCTACATCTCAGCGTTCCACATTATGCAAGACATTATCAAGATGAATTCCTGACAGGCAATAATCGTCACCTGCATTTGATCACCAATGGGGAAATCTCAAAGTTCCTGTTAAAAAAGTATAAAAGGATTTGTATCGGTGAATACTGACTAAAATTAGTGTAAACTTAAAACTGACACATCCTAATGTATTCGTACCGTAGGACAGTTTAGTGACAACTTGTTTACCTAACTGATAGTAGACCAAGCTATGTTTCACGCAGGATGGGACAAAATGGACTGCTAACATTTATTTTGCTAAAGTTATTAGGTACTAGAGAAGCATCATTTCAGCACCTTCCTCAAAACAAATCTTAGGAATAAAGGAAAATTGTTTGTTGTTGTAGGGTTTAACGCCATTTTTCAGCACAAGATAGACTATACAAAGTGGCCAGTATAAATGGTGGAGGAAGAACTCGGGAAAACACCGGAAAGAACCACCGAAGAACCTACTGGCAAGCTTTCTCACATACCCATATTGGCCAAACCCGACATTCGAACCCACACAGACAGAGGTGAGATGGCAATGATCCGTAACGGTGAGTGCTTTAGACCACTCGGCCACTCTGGACCCCATAAAGGAAAGAGTAATAAGAATAATTTTTCTTTTAACTCGTAACTGTATGTTGGAGAGAGAGAGAAAGAGAGAGAGAGAGAGAGAGAGAGAGGGGGGGGGGTTGATGGGTCAGATTTGCGCCAAATATGAAGAGCGGTTGTGATGGAGAGAAATCCATCTTTCGATAACCCTTCACAACACTGGTGAATATTCATGACTAACGAAATCTCTAGTTCTTTATGATGACCCCTTACTATGTTGTTGAAGATCAGAGAACCAACTGTTCTCATAGTGCAATCAATGTTATGTTTTTTGAGAAGCTTTTAGTTTGACATCTTGGCAATTTGTTTGTGATCTAACTAGATAATATTATGCTTTGGTGTGACGAATAACTGATCAATACCGAAAGAACATAAATATGTAATAAACTGGATTCTGACCGTATACTTTACAGACGATGCTAACACATACACCGTTGGAATGATAATGGCCTCAACTATTGATGATGTGAAAATCCCAAACATTTTATATTTTGTCAGCATTATCGATTTTCTCAAGAAACTGTTCCTAAGATTCTAACCTCTATCTAAGCAAATATTTTAGTTTTAACTGGTTCCTTGTGCAACACCTTTTTTCAGTATTGGACCATTTTCATATTGAAACAAAGCAGGCCAAACTATGTAGGACACACGTGTTCCAGATTTTGTATAGCTTGTATACAAACTGTGGTCAAACTTGTCTGTCGTTTGTGTTGAAATGTACATCGGCGGGGACTTTATGCACATCAGCCAGCAAACCTTAGTGCACTCTGCAATGTAAACTTGACAAGAGCTGCATTCGTCAGAACTAATCTTGCTTTGTAAAGATTCTTCTATTTGCTGCAAAATATGAAGGTATAAATGATTGAGTTTGCCCTTACGAATGCATGCTTTGTACAAAACGTCTATATGTTGAGTGTAAGTTTTAGCTTTGTTCCCCAATGAGCGTATTGCTGCGATTTTGGCCCAATACAGAGTACCAGTTTAGTGTGCTAAAGTTATATGTACACATACTAATAGTTTTTAGTAATTAGGTGTGCCAAATTGATTCATATTTAATACCTGCAAAAAGTGAGAAACAGCAACATCTAGACTTTGCCATTTTAGAAGCAACAAATACACAGTAATTTTGTGCGTTCAATCAAGTAACCAAATTGCTATGTTGTTTCGTTCTTTTAGATACAAAATCTGTGATTATCTGTGTATGTGTTTGTGTGTCATCAATATCTTATTAATTATAAATAAATAATACATTTTCTCCTACGAATAAAATCTATGCTAATAATTTCCAAAGATGCGTTATAATTTTGTATCATTATTATTGAATAATTGAAATTAGTATGGCTCATTTCTAGGCATTTTAAGCACCAGAAGTTTACGACAGAGGCTATTTAAATGTGTTATGTAGTAGCGTCATTGTATTGGTTGTGCCACATTTTACCCTTTTGGTCCTTGATATATGCTGCAGCTATTACCCCCTACACTTGGTGAGCGAACTGTACGATATGCGCAACATGATTAACATTAATAATACAAGAAAGTGACCAGTCGTGGGGGATAGAGGCTTATGAAGTGTATCACAGTCCAAAAAGGCACAATTGAGACAAAACCTGGCAGATCTCATGTGTGCGTGATTCACCGAGGTGCACAAAATGCTTCGTTGTTGAGATTGTAATCATAGAGGTAACACTCTAGGTTGTATTTAAAACAACCTGTTGCATCGCAACATATATGTCAGGTAGTGCATGAAGAGTCTCAATCGTTTCAGAACTCATCGGTGTACGAACTTCTTCCTCGTACAGACCATTGGTATCTTCAACAAATATGTATGCATCAGCGCGCGATTTTGTATTTCTGTCCATGATGTTCTTGGTGACCAGTCGCGGGCAAATCGATGTGGCCTTATTAATGACTTCCAGTGCATTGTTGCCAGCACGAATAGATCCCGCAAGTGTTTCCAATCGATCTGTGAGGTCATTGGGTCACACAGTCCACCAAGACCTTGTCCATGTTTTGTGCGTCTACGTTTTGGTAACGGATGCTTTGCCAAACATTTTACCTCTTTGTCTATCCATTCTGAGTGTTCTTCTGCTATACTAAATTCAGATGCAACTGTTCATGTTGTTCTTCTAGTGGAAGTACACCCTTTGTTTGAAGTGCAGCTACAGGATTCGAATATCCGTCTTGTGTCCAAGTTACGGTGGCTGATCTTACGCAGTGCATTAGTCTCATTAAATGTCTCATCTTTTTCTGCCTTGACTACCATTTCCAGCTTTAACCAAAGCAGATGTATCATTATGTTGCTCAAACCTATCACCAAAGTTATTTTAAACCCAGTAAATTTCCTGTATACTCATATGATCCATGGGTTTCTTATGTTTTGTTATGGTTCATTTTTCCAGTCGGTGGGTGGAAACATACTTGCACTCAAGGGGTCTTCAAAGATCTACTGGAGATCTTCTTCATGAAGATGTTGCTTTAGTGTTTGCATCACTGACTCCTAATCGGGTGATGGAAGTGACTCAATGATGGCTTGTTTTTCAAGTTCGCCGACTTTTTCGTTTTCTTTGATTTCAGATACCATCGCTGGCAAGTGTGTAATAACATTTGCTGTTGACCTGTGCTGTTTTTATGATAGCCTTGGTGCGCGCAGCTATCGTAAAAACTGGACTCGGTTCTTCTTCTGTTCCAGTTAGCGCTGCTCATCGTTTCGCTGTTGCTCTTGTGGCCTATTAATATCCTCTGCACCTTCGGCCATTTAGTGGATTTAATCAGTGGAGCAAATGTTTGTTCAGATCCAGCTGTGAAGTCTTCTCATGCAGTTTGTCACAACTGTAATAGAGGATCTCAAATGGGTAATGATTTAATATTGAATTTATGAAACGAGTTGAATAATGTCCAGCTTTTGCGAGCCTTGGCGAGCAAAAGCGGACATTATTCAACGAGTTTCATAAATTTAATATTAAATCATTACCCATTTGAGATTCCTTTTATCACAGTTTTTATTCCAGTGGAAATTATTTAGATAGAAAGAAGAACGAATAATTTCGTTCATTCTGACAGACGGTGCACCTTTCATTTGTTGTGCATAAAATATAGTCCCAAACAAAGTTGAACTGGTAAAAGTAGATTGATTTATAGTTTGTCAAAAAGTACAAAGAAAAAGCTTCCATCCGAATAAACAGAACATTTTATAACGACAAAATCATTTTTCAAAACAGAATGATCAATGCGATGTGATGCTGCCACATTGTTTGATACGGTGCACAGTACAGTAGGCCTAGAGTATATGTTTACTCTAAAATGTCATTTTCAGAACTAAACGTTACATTGTTGCGATTTTCATGCGAAATAGGATTACTGGATGCAAAAATTCCCACATTTACTGCAATACATTTGTGACCGGATATTTGCAGTATTTGATTTGGAACAGTAGACTGTACAGAAGACGTAAACAAATTTCTTTTTTAGTCGGATTTGCATCCCATATATACTGCGTAAAGATGCTGTGGTTGGATAAAGTTCTGTCAGTTAGGAGACCCATTTATGTCCAGATTCTTCTGTGAACAAAGGTGAGTTTATTTACTTCTTTAAGTTAACATTTAAACCACGCTTGTATATACGGTGGATTCTTTATCTATGTTACAGATAAATTGCCAGCCCCCCTCCCCGCCACCCGCTATCAAATAAGCAATAACCTTAGTTTTACTTCTTATTGTTGTTCTTGTCTTGTAGTTTTACGCCATTTGTCTCATGATGATATTGTTAAACATGACATAACAAACCTCTGTGGGGGTAACATATCCATATTCAGACAGCCGAGATAATTTTTCCTCAATTTCTCTTCGCGAGTCGAGTTAAAAAAATGGCCGCCAAAAAATGTTTATTCAAAAAAAAAACATCCCAGAAGGAGGGGTTGAAAAAGTTTTCCCACGATCCCAGCCAATCAGTAAAGAGGTTACTGCACAATAATTTCATGGGCTTATTTCGACCAATAAGAATCACATAAAGTGATATTTTAACGTGTGGTAATATAAAAAATATGAAGCTGCACATACTATAGGAAAACGATACCTAATATATGATAAACATATCTTTGACTCTTTTCCGACCAGCATTAACATTACGAATCCTTACATGGTGTTTACGAGCAGCTTATAGCGCAGCTTCTCATACGTTTCTATGACTTCAGGGGCAGTCTTTTTATATAATTGTTATGATTGTTAACTTGACGTGTCCTAACCCGCACGATATTTGCTCCTGCAAGATCCAGTCAAATCAATGTAGCGAAAATTATACGGATCAGTTGTGATCCGCGCAAACATGTTCCGAAATTCATGCGCGTCAATGTCGCGAAATATCATCAACATTTTACAGTTGTTACTAATCACTTTAAGCACATATGCGTAACGTTGAATTAAATAGCTAACATCGGTGTTTGTATGTCTTCCTTGTGAAAATATTTGAGCTTGATTGGCTTGGTTCTCAAGCATTACATCATCGTGCACGACAATATTATTTACGTTTGCATCCAAATTGTCAATAGTAGTTGTTTCATCGATGGTAAAAGAAACCAATGGTGGCGTTGCCACTCGTTCAATAAACGCTTTCTTAAAAGTCTTTTAAAACATCATAACACAGCTGGTCATCAGACGATGGCACAGTCACTTACAACCAATCCCACTTCAGCCATCGTAAAATCATATTGAAAATATATCACCACGCTTGGATGGGTTAGGTGTTGCTTGTGCAGACAAGTCAATGACGACGAAAGCATCAGCAATTTTCCTTTTACGTGGTACCATATAATATAATATATAATACAAGCATGTCTCGTATTGAGTACGATATCATGCAAAAACACGTGCTACAAATCCAACTCAAGTTTAAGCAAGTAATGGAAGAGTAGCTACTACTTGAACTTGCTGAAGACGTGGAACAAATAAGTTCACGTTTGTGAGAACCTCAGGTTTCAGACGTTTCGGTTTCAGAAAGTCGGTGGTGATACCGCTACTGAATTAGTTAAACTAACGGGGACACCATGGAGTAAATATCCCAGCTAAAACACATTCCTGGACACCATTACTGTGGACCCGGTACACGGCAGGATTTACGACTCGATTCTAACAACCATCCAGAGCCTGGTGAAGCACCTGTGAATCACCTTTGAAGATCAAACGAAATCCGTGCACGTCAATGCGCTGATGTCGATCTCATCCATGACTTAAATGAGATATTTGGCAAGATGCTAGAGAACAAATCGCACGCTGGGTCGTCAAAGGAGGTATAAAAGCCAAGATTGCACTCGGTGGCATTCATCAAAAGTAAATAATAATATTAACACAAATAATATAGACAAAAAGCCCGACATTATCAAAACATGTATACAGTCCACGCGGGTATTGAGAGGTGAAGCCACCATGGAATTGCTCCAAAGATCAGTCATGGGATTAATCGAATATGGTTGGCCAAACAAACTCTGTGACAAATTTAACTGCCAGTACCAAGAAAAGAGTACACGTGGGTGGTTTTGATGTCCAAATACAAAATGAGATCTATCAGGCTGATTTGTTGTTTCTTCCACATGATCGTGTACGTGATCAACAAAGTCGATTTCATACCTACAATTACGCGTGCAGAGTGGTCCATGATCGAACAGCGGTCTTACTTAAATATGAATCACTAAACAATGAAGTCACACTCACGATTGGAGTAAAACAAACAACAAAAGACAGTCACATTTGCATAGAAAATGATTTTGCAGCCTGCCCGTTACAACTACTCCGAGACAGGTTTGTTAGGTATATGTCGGAACCAAGAGAATCTGAAGGTGGGCAATGTCGTGCAACTGACCCGATATGGTCCGTCGATGTGTTTCCAATCTCGGAACGGATTGATATTCCAAGACAAACACACGTTATCGATTTACACCTATTAATGAACAAGCAGCAAAGCCCCCAATCCAAGTATTTGTGAGAGATGATTTGCAAGTCATTCCAGCAAATGCGCAGCTGCCACCAAGGGTTGTGTTAACACGTTAATGCACTAGTGGCAGTGTTATTCGAAGTTGATTCACAATAACATAATGTCCAAACGCGTAGCCAGAGATTCTATCAGAGAGTATCCAATGCTTGATATCAAGCGCGGACAAACTCACATTAGTGCATCGGTATACACCCATGCGAAGTTTCTGACACCCTATCATAGTTACCGTGTCCGAGAATTCATGTCAGTCTGGAAGACATTCCACAATAACCTTTGGAACATTTTATTTTAGGTTCCGGAGACATGTTGTCCAAACATGACTGAATATATGATAGGTCGCAGTCCCACATACTCTTCAACTGGTTCACTCGTGCATTCGTCTTTGAACTGAAAAACAACCATTTTGTTGGCATTATAAAGCAACGGATGCTCTTTAGGATACTCGCTGGTATCAAATTCTTTGAGGACACATGTTTGTGCCATCTCTGCTTACACATCAATGGTTGAGATATGCATCAACAGAGAGTCAGTGTCGGTATGTAGCATCTTGACCCGATTCCGGTAAAACAGTTTGATCTTGTCATAATAAAACTCGTACATGAGAAGCTTAACTTCATCTAGTCCAAAATTTACGAACCAAAGAAAGTTAGTTTTTTTCAGCTAAGTTTCGATTTTGTACTGTGGACGGCAACAAGTCCACCATCAGATATTTCTGGATTCAAATGCTGTACCAGCGATGAGCCTTCAAAGTTTGTCGTGTTCACTATCGCGGACAAGATCGAATCAAATTCGTTTGCACAGATTCTTCATGGTGTTCCAAATATGGAATTGTCATAATCTTGAAAAGGTCCTTCTTAAACTCATTGGTGGCCTTGGTTTTCAGATCCGTATTCATCTGGATATACATGGCCATCCAAGCGTGCTGGCGAAACTCAAGCAATCGATGGATCTTTTTCCTAGCATACTCACTCGCAGATAAAACTTAAAGTTTCTCACGCGCAGTAAGTACTTGGCTTTCTTCCTAAGACATAATATTAGTATTTTGCTTTAAGAGTATTTATGTCCAGCCTCATCAGTGATCGAGAATTTATACGGAGACAATCGCGTACCTGGGGCCAGCTGATAATCCTTGTGCACCACATGTAAATTCTCGGGATCTTCCAGATTAAAATCAAAGAAGTATCAGTAGTAGCTGTTGATGTTGTGATCATTGTTTAGAGGTTATTCGTACTTAGATACACGATGGAACTGTTGGAGTCAGCGGGGTAATATCCGTCCACGTGTGCGTTGTTGGAGCGCGCATATCTATGACTCACCTAGAAATCGCGCCACAAAGATAGCACTCGGAAAACAGATACATATCGATGTCGGTGAGCAACTCCAACTCGTTTTTGGTTTTGGACAACAGGCCATTCTCGGTGATGTAATGTAATGCGCAGGGTCGAGAGTGTACACGTGAATGGCACTATCATGAATTTTCTCAAACAAATCAACGAGCAATAACACATCAGTATGTATATAGAGATCGTGATAGTCGCCAAGCTGTTTGCACTCGAATGCTGACTAAACTTTGTTTGCGTGCTCGTATTCGTTTTCTGGTATGCCTTCACGTGATTTTGATGAATAAAATGCCTCGATAGGTGGCAACTATGTTTCAGCAAATTTGTCCCAGTCACTCGTGCACTCGTACGGATATACGCCTTTACTCTTCAGCATGCTGGTATTATTTGGACAGTATCAACGAATGACTGCAAAGTTATCCGCAGTTCGATCACTCGTTAACTTGTCCAATGATAAATTCATAAATTGCGATGAATCGATGAACTGTAATTGTCACAGCAAAATCTTTATGTATTTTTTATGTTGCTGGGGATGACGCTTATTGGTAACTGTGATGATGTGGTTACTGCTTCCTTTATTAAGTAGCCATCACACCCACGCAAGTTATGAAACACTACATGATGTGAGTTTGTCATCAGTGCACCTAAAAAGCTTCTTCACAGATTAGTGGCTGCTAAAACTCATCAATATTATCATCGGTCATAATCATGACTGCGAGTGAATAGAGCTATTGTTGAATTCATTTCGGTGTAACCGCCTGTAATTTAAGAGACACCTCAACGGATTCCTTACCGCTATACAACCTAGGTGGCTCAGTTTACCCCTCACACCTAACTTCTATGTAACAAAATCCACATGGCGTGTGGTCAGCGACTTGTGTTATTTGGCTGGAAGCGGGGCTGGACACTATGTACGATACCAATTCTGATTCTTTCATTTCATTCAGAAGGAACAAGTCAGTCTG